>NW_023608400.1:0-29047 GCF_013339725.1 Rhipicephalus microplus | reverse complement strand
TAGTGCTATTGAAACTATACTGTAGCACTATGAAGTGTGACTAGCTATTCGCCGCTCGTACTATTAACGCTACCACGGCGAATGCATGAGAAGTATTGCAGCAATATTAGCTCACGAAAAAACCTGCCTAATCTGGTCAGGCGTGCATTTTTATTATAACCGCCTATCTTCCTGGCAACTGAGCCTGTACGATAACTCGCAACGTGAACAGACTTCTTTCATGTTTGGTAGACGCCGTCGACATAATAATGATGCGCTTGTAGCCCCGTCGCGGCATGGTCGAATAATAACGGTCGTGAAACTTCAACGAAAAGTGTTCGAAAACCTATTGCCACAGACATCGACGCCCGCCGCATGATTGAAGCGCGATTAGGTGAGGAGTGAACGAAACCGAAAGACAATTTTTTTCGGAATACTCATAGTTTTATTTATTATTTATTATTCATTTTTTATTTATTTATTATTTATTTATTTATTTATTTAACAATACTGCCAATCTCATCATAGATTACAGCAGAGAAGGCATATGAAAACGAATATTGTTTACACAGATTCATATCGATAGAAAACAGAAAAAAGCCAGTATTAGTAAATGACATGCAAATCATAGGTTATACATTGCCCATAAGAATACGCAATCAACAATTTTAGTAATAGCAAAACAAAATCATGAACTAGGTTATCGTTCAAACGACCGCGAAAAGATAATGCATGCATTTGTAATATGGGGTAGGGAAAACAAGTAGGCATTTTTATTGAACAACTTATTCAAATAATTTTAAGAACAATAAACTAATCGAAAACATGTCACTTGAATATAACAATCATAAAAAACAAAACTATTGTATTATCAATATGACACTGACTCGTTTATTTTGTATATTGATGATGTGATGTTAATACGATTTGCGAGTCAAGCAATTCGCTTTCAATCGCAGCTGAAAACAAGTTTATGGATGATTCAGTGCTTAAGGTGGATTTCAGCGAGTTCAAATCTTTAATAGTTAGAGGGAAAAAAACAGTATTTAAAGCAATTAGTGTTAAAGGAGTATTCTACAAAAGTATGACAATCTAAACTATAGAAATTTCATTCACAGTTTATCTGACACTTAGCTGAATGGTTGATTGGTTTATTTTTTAGTCGAGCGACATAAATGAGGGAAGGAAGCTTATGCTAGCAGTCTGTTATCAGATCTTGGGTCAAGTTCGGCGCATCATTTGCCGGGTCAACAAGGCACCGCTCACTTTTGCATGGTAGTTTTGTGCGTACAGTAGCTTATTTATTTGTTTATGTGCTGTTTACTAGCGTGACATTTCCGTGCTTAACTAGCTCACAGAATGAGTAGATAGCCGTTCCTGTGACTGCCTTTGATTGCGCATGGCCGGCGTGGCCTTGCCTTTCGTGACGGTGAATGCGACACGCAAATAAACGTTCTGCTCTAAGGTTACCGAAGTGACATTCACACGGCTGCTATATCAGAAGTTCAGTGATTTTTCACGATCGGGGAACGTGAGTTTTCGAACTACAGTGCTATCGCGCGGGTGAGCAGCTGCATCACAATTCCTTCATCCGCGAAGTTTTTGGAGTATATTGCACGTCCTGTGATTACGTTTCGCGCGTCGTTTTTGTTTACACAGCACAATAAGTGTCGAGCTGTAAACTATGTTAGTTCGCTCTCGTCCCGTGTGTGTTGTTTTGGAGCGTCATTTGTGAGTGCGTGAGCAGCACACTCCTCGTTCCCATCCACTTACCATTCTCAGCGTTCTATATATTCCAAGTTGTTGCTATCGCATTCATTACTTCGCACATGCGGCGAAACTGTGATTTTTTTTTATTGGCATCCTTCTCGATTTTCCGGTGGCGGGCGAGATGATGATTCTTCGCTCACAACCAACGACACCGATGCCGCAAGTTCTGCGAAACGAGCTCTCTCACGCTATCGCGTTAATAGGTGTCACATTGCCAGACAAGAAGAGAGCAGAGTGACAGAGAATAAATGTATGTTAATATGTGATACCCCAATAGGGGCCATCTAAGTTAATAAATGATGATAATCATATCTTAACCCTATTGTGGAAGAAAGGATGTAGAATAAATAGGGATGACCAAGGCTTGTAATGAGGAGCGAAGAGAATCGTAGTTATTAAGCTGACAGACTGCATTTCACCGATACGCGCTATAGTTCCATAGTATAAAACACCATCGTCAGCTTCACAGGTCAGTCAATGTACAAATTTGCAAGGTTCACTTATTAAATATTTGATAATCCGTGGCGTCATGATGACTTCATTACACGACTTCATCACCCCCTTGGAGCAGGTCATGTGGATTTTTTTAAATTTTTTTTTATGTTCGTGGACGGGCGACGATGAAGCACCATGTGCCCTAGTATGAGAGCGCAGTGAATTTGCAAGAATAAAGTTCTAACATGTGTTTAAACACAGAGAGGAAGATTTAGAGTATTATTTCGCTCTACTATGCGACAGCAATGCCAGCCATATGCCGCCATGGTCACATTTAGGGATCGTGTTTAGAAGAAATGATTGACGGCCATCGTACTATCAACACTCTACAATGAAAAGCGGCTTGTTTACAAAAAGTGTTCAACGATTTAGACTACCTAATACACTACTATGGTAGAGCAGGAAGCCGTCACGGTCCTAGTGTGTTAAGAAAAAGTGTTGAACGATTTAGAGCACATGGTACTCACCTATGGGAGAGCAGCCTGTATGTGTTTAGAAAAAAGTTTTTAACGATTTAGAGTACTTGGTACTCTACTATGGGAGAGCAGGAAGCCGTCACGGTCCTAGTGTGTTAAGGAAAAGTGTTGAACGATTTAGAGCACATGGTACTCTCCTATGGGAGAGCAGCCTGTATACCGTGACAAACGAGAAAGGAAGGGTGTTTTTGAAGCCAACAGCACACGCCTACGCTACGCTTGAGTTATTCCAAAAAGCCTCCCTGCTTCACCTGGTTTAACTGCAGAGTTCCGCTTCTTACCCAAATAACGTTGCTATAACCAACACAAATCATAAACTACGGACAAAAGTAGTCAAGCTTGTCCTTGATCCTTTACCAACACTGCAGGATGAAAACGATTGGGATGCATCGTTTAAGTGTCTGCTAAGAACTTCCACCACTAGAAGCGCACCACTAGAAGCGTTTTTCTGCGTTAAATCTCACAAATCAATCAATCAATTAGCTGAATCGACACACGAAGCCCATGCAACGTTACTATTACTAGCGAGTCAAGCTCGCCTTGGCTATTGACTAAACGCGCCTTTCGCACTAAATCACACTTGTGCTATGTATTCGTACGCATTTCGCTTATGTTCCGCCTACTACGCACTCCTATATTGCGCGAACCTACTTTTTTAACGTCTTCCTCATCTTAATACCATAAAAGGAGAAGAAAGATCGTAGAAAGTCCTCATTTGGTGCGACGCGTTCGGTGTCACTGTTAGCACCAAAAAGATGCACGCGCATTCAGTGCCTCATTCTGTTCCCATGAAATGTGGGAGAGTCGATAGTCTAGCCAGGAAAGCTTCGTGGCTGACAGCGCTTTGCGTTACTTGACGTTTACCACGTACGCACTAACCCTATACCTTCGTAAAAGTACAGCGTTTCTTTTGATCTGCGCCACTTTTCTCCTCTGACCGGCTCGAAAGCCAACTGCAAGCTCGTCGCGCGTTACAGGGGGCGCCCTGTACCAAGCGAAAAAAAAAAAAACACGCGCCGCAGGCGGCGGCGAGGGAGAGCAGATGGCTGTGCTTTTACGAAGTATAGGGGCTTTAGTACGCACATGTTCGGGCAGCAGTAAAACTGCCAAAACAAATAAGAGTTTTGCACAAAGCTTTCACCGAAGGATCACGTGAATATTACAGTGATAAAACAAAGGTCTGCTTATTTTATGAAAAGAACATGTTTTCTTCTTCATTTTTTTTTTCAATCGAAAAACGACAGCGGCCTTTCGTCATTCAATTACAAGGCCACACAAACGCTGAAGACAGTGTAAAAAAAAAAAAAGATGACATTTTCCGTGAAATTGTACAACAGTAATGCGAGGTACGCTGCCTGATTTAATTTTGAACGTCTGGGTTCTTCAAAGCATTTTTATATCAAAACACACGGGCTTTTCTGCGTAAATTTTCACCCCAAGATAAAAAATGGCACACGGCAACTCCCTTTTAAGAAGAGTTGAAGTACCAAAGTGAGACGCTTTACAAAAAGGATTACTACTCTGTGATAGTACCATAGCCAGATAAACGTACTAAGCTCATCGCATAGCCGGTGAACTTTATAGAGCGCCGTAGTTATACACAAACCGCAAGGTGCAAGTGCGTGGCCAGAACTGTTTTTGTTTACAGCCAAGTCGCCGAGACGGTGCATTACTCACCATTTACTAGTGTTCATGTTTGAGACGATGCCAAGTGCATCTCACGATTTGGTTGAAGCATAAAGCGGCACCCACACTGAAATTATTCTGGGTGAATGGAGGGTACGACGACAATTCACAACACTCTGGAAAGTTGTACGTCGCTGATATTATCAGCTGAGGAATACCATGTACTTTCATTAGTCGTTTCAGGCATAGTGCAAGCAGTTACGCTCGCGCTAACATATCCGAACGAACCACCCTTTGCGAACGCGCACCACGAACTACTCTCCCATGCAAACGCGACGTGGCTAGCAGAAGACGCCGGGAGCAATCCACACTCCGTCGTTTCGGCCAGTTGCCGCCAGGCGGCGACACTGCTCGATCTCGCGGCCAATAGTGTTGAACGGCTATAGTATACCGGCGACTGCACAGTCATGATTCTGCCCTCAGTTACGCGACATTGTCACAGTATCCTACGTAAAACCTCAAGCGTCCCTTTGGACAGCAGGGCATAGAACCGTGAAATAAGCTGCAACCATCCTGTCGAAATAATACTCCTGTCACACGGGCACCCGTGAAGACCGTTTAACTCCCTCGTCTTACGACAACGAAGATGCGGTCGGTGTCACACGGACACCCTTACGCAAATGAAGGTGAACAGACCATTTCGCAGAGGACGTTCAACGATCTCCTTCGCAGCGAAACGAGGTACTCGTCCTCAGCAGTCTAGAGGTCAGAGAAAAATTTCGGCACTAAGTGGCCGCATTGAAAGAATAATACATTTTAGCAATATTAAACGTTCTTTCGTTGTATTACTCATTCACAACGCGTGTTGTTTACAATATTTACGCCCGCCAGAGTTCACTTACTCTAAACACCGATGCCCTACACACCGTCGAACTCCTTCTCCGTCGAACCCCCTAAGAGAGATTTACGTTGACGGTGTTCAACGAAGTTTGGTGGTGGGCGTGTGACAGGGGTATAAGACGTGTACACCGGCGCTCCCCCCAACTTCAACGAGCCTGCCCACGAGACCGCGCGCGCGCGCGATCCGACCGCACGGTTCGGGCCAGAATTCGGGGCCGACGGGGTTACGGAAAACACGGACACGCCTGCCACGTACAACGAAATAACAAAGCATTATTACCTCGCGCGAAGACTATATCCACTCCTCATCCAAACTTAATAAGCCACAGGCCCTTACGCTCAGACTACTGCAGACCGACACGTACCCTAACCTGAGATCCTTCACGCTATTTATCCTGACGAGTTCCCCAATGACGCTTGCCCCGCATGTGGGTATGTATCCACGCCAGCGCACATGCTCTGGGAGTACAAGGCAATGTACAATAACCTCGACACTAGATCGGTCAGGTGGGAGGAAGCCCTACGCAGCTCCCTCCTGGCCGAACAACTTTGGGCAGTCCAGCAGGCCCGCCGAGCGGCCGATAGGCTTGGCCTAACGGTCCCGACGTGGGAGTCACCCGCTGACGCGCGCCTTGCAGGACCACAATAAAGCTTCGCAACCAACCAACCGGCTCATAAATACGAAGCCGAAATCTGGAAGCTTACAAACGAGTTCAACTTGTACGACACAGTGAGCCATAGAAAGGAAGATTAGGCGTGTAACGCTAAAGGACAACAGAGCTGAGTGCATCTGTCTTAAAGGGGCATTGAAACACTTTTTCAAGTAAACATGAAATGAACTCTCTGGAAGAGCTTATTGCCTCACGAATTAAACGGCGCAAAAATTTTAAAAGTTCATCCAGCGCGAGCGGAGTTACAAAGCTTCGTCGCATACTGTGAATGCATTCTGTTCTCTCCCGACGTAAACGCTGGAAGCTAAGCAGGGAGGGATGGCAGGCGCAACGAAAAACGTCACGCGAGCCTCGTGACTTTGAGCATTTTACTTTCTTTTTGTCTTCTTCGAGTGCGCGGATTTGTCAGTGTAATCGTGAGCGCACGCGTGGGCAAGTCACGGCCTCCCGCGGCGATCTTGTAACGACCGAGCACGCCATGTTGAAATCAGTCAATGGCTGTAGATGGGCTTACTTCGAGTGATTTTTGGCTTATTCCGTGATTTGACGAAAGGAGAAAACGAAATTTTAGCTGACTTTGATAATTTGTTGAGATTCCAGGCCGCGCGCTACGCTATAATATTTGGCTCACGTGTTGTCGAGAGCCTCTACTAGTGATGGGCAGCGCTTTCTGACCATGCTCAAAAAGTGTTGCAGGGCCCCGAAATATTACCATGGTCGAGAGGAGTCTGCCGCGATGATGTGCTTGTTACGGTGCTCAGTTGCTGATCTGAAGGTCACGGGTTCGATCCTGCTTTTGGTGGTCGCATTTCGGTGAGGGCGAATTGCTAAAAGCCCATATACGTGGAAATAAACAGGTCTTTATTTTGACAAAATAGTGAGTCTAAGTGAAGATCTAAACATGAAAGAGAAAATAAGAATAAAAGAAAGAGACCATACATTTTGGTGACGCATTTTCTCGACCAGTGATTAAGTTGTAAGAAGTTATTATTTTACGCACGTATATGAATATCATTTAACTCAAGTCTCTAAAGGAATTAACGCTTATAGTGCAAGTATAAGGAGGGAAAGAGCGTGAAGTCATGCTCTAACTTTCAGAAACTCAATTTCACTCCAACTATGACACTTCAGCAAAAGAGTCGTTATCTAGGACGGCCGGTTCACATTCCACAACCGTGCCGTTTACGGATGCTCGTCAAAAGCCATCTGCAGTATGACAGACAGGCCCACGGCCACAAAAAGCAGGCGAAGTGATTTGATATTAAAAAGAAGGGCCACAAAAAGCGCGTGGAATATAAATGTGCCAACACCTCCTAGAAAAACTATGCCTGGCACGTGGCTCCCTCTTCAATCGAGAGCTTGCTGCCAGCACAAAATCTTGGAGGCCATGCCTCCTACCGCGTGTTGCGACCGTCCGCCGCGTGGGACCACTCACCTCCGTACCGCTCTGTCACGTGACATTACCGTACGCTCTCTCAGTGACATTACAGCTGCTCAGAGGCAACTGTGAGAGCATTGCTGCGTTCGCAGGGGCACGGCAGAGGGCGACCGCCACAGGCATCTGCCTGTACTGGAGGGGAGGTAAAATTCGAGGGTAGGGCGGCGCGTTCGCAGCTCGTGTTCCAGGCATAATATGATGTGCGCATCCAGGGCAACTCCTCTGTAAACACTCTCTACCTCTCTCTCTTTATCTCTCTCCCTCTCCTGCTTACTTCACAAAGTTGCGCACCAGAATTTCGTCGTGCAACTCACACAGTGACCAAGCAGTGAGCACTGTACGTCAGAACGAGTTCGCCCCGCAAATCTGGTTCACACGGCATCATGCCGCAAGAGAGGCCGCACTCAGCGTGAGCTGCGAAACTTCTCTCCGAAATCTCTATGCGAAATCTCTATGCGAAATCTGTATGTGAAACATCTACGTGAAATCCTATGAGAAATCCGTCACAGCCTATGGTCACAGTCTGCTTACTCTGAAACGACAGTGCGACGTGGTTCGGAGTGTAGCCTTCACGGCCTACTCAACCCCGCGTGCACCAAGTGCGAAAACGAATAGACCGTGTACCGCCTCTTGTACCACTGCCAGCAGCGTGACGCCAACTCTTCAACCAGTGTGTCTTAGTCGTTTTAAGTGTCAACCGAAGTAATGAAAGTAAACGCAACCAACGTGTCTTCGGTAATTATGAAAGCTGACGTGGCCTGACCACGCAGGCGTCGTGACGTAATATCGCTGTATGCGTGCCACATGTGTACTCTTCACTTATTTTGTTCTTGTTAGTGACTTTCTTGCGTTTTTCTTATTTATTCGTTTTTTTAGTTCAACGCAGCGCTCCTACTGTCCGATGAACTTTATCTGCACACCTGTATGCAGTGCTCGAACAATACGTAAAAGAATTCATGCGTCACTTTCTTAAGACTATTGTTCCTACAAGCAACCGGAGCTACATGCAGCTGTGAGCGCATCCCTGCCATACTTCGGTATTATATAGACGACTGCCGGTTTATGTGTCTTAAGGTGTGACGCACAAGTAACCTCATCTTCTTTTTTTTTCTTGTTTATAACAACCAGAGGGAATCATTGCTCTTGACCAACGAGGTCGAATGGCTCTTTTCACTGCATGTATACAGTGGAGAAGGCATTCACAAGGGATGTGCGGCTGATGGTCCTCTCGCAACCACAGTTGTCACTTGGACGCAACGCTCTCGGCATGCATTTGAATGCGACGTGCGTGGATGAATAGAGCATTCGCGAATGGCGCGGCCGAACAACAGGTACGCCTCGCGGAAGTATTGCGTCTGCACGCTGTAGTGTCTTGGAAGCCGGAAAGATGCATCACAGCCACAGAACGTCGATCCAAGCCACGAATACAAGCGTTGATAACTCGGTCGAGGCTCACCGCTCTATAAGCTCCCGATCGCCAGCAACTCGCTCGCTGGGTTCCGTGCCCACCGGTTGTGCCCTCGCGATCTCCGACGACAGTGCAGCTCTGGCTGACTGAGTTGGTCCTACGCCACCTCCTGATGCCGGTCCCCGACGACGACGACAGCGTAGCTCTGGCCGACTGGATTAGCCCTACGCCTTCTCGTGTCGCCGACAAGAGCTCTCGCCAGTGGTTCCCCGTCCTCGGACTCCTGCAACCGTGTCCATCTTTCCTGTCTTCTCTTTACTTTCGTCATTCGCTGTCCCTGTGCATCTCACTCTCCTTCCTCTCACTCTATCTCTCCATCTACCTCTCTATCTCTCCACCAATCCTATCCTTTTAATCCTTTCTCTACCGCCCTCCCTCGTGAGCTACTGTTGAGGTGTCCTCCCCTTGAAAGACAGTTACGGGGCTCACTTTTCTCTTCTTTTCATTTTAAATCACTTCCCCCGATCGCCAGCACCCAAAACCTATTAGGTGCATCCGTTCGATAATATAGCGTGTAAAGGCGGCTTCGAAACTTTGTGGACAGCGAGGGCTCAGGAGAAGCTGACTACTTCCGCAGCCTGCGATAGTGTACTGTGAAGATCAGTCATAGAGATGCCCCCATAGTATCGCTTTCAAAGCGCGCTGATTGGGCGGTTGGGAAATACCGATAAGCAGCCGCTTCAGGCACCAGACAAGAGGTGTTTTACGTCAAAAGATTCGGCACTGTCGCCAAAAGCGATCGTCTCAGAATACGTCCCCTTGATATTAGTTTCGTATACTCGGAAACAGAGACTTCCGGCGGAATTGTCTGTAGGCTATATTTTCAGCTAATCTCGATATAGTTGCATACTATCAACAAGACCGCGATTGGTCAGTTGAGCACTTGCCAATGGAAAGCTTCGCGAAGTCTGGCCCAGATTTTCAAAACATGCGAATAATTGAAAAAGAAGCCCTCTTTCTTTCCTTCTTTCTTTCTTTCTTTCTTTCTTTCTTTCTTTCTTTCTTTCTTTTTTTCTTTCTTTCTTTCTTTCTTCCTTCCTTTCTTTCTCTCTTTCTTTCTTTCTTTCTTTTTTTTTTATTTTCCCCGGAGAAATACGGTATGTGTTTCCTTCGAATAAAGCTAAAGATATGTGAACTACAATATTTCAGCTCGTGAACTTTACGTCTCTTGGCGTGATTCCAGACAATATTCAACAATATTCAATGTACAATATTCAAAGTTTTACAATATTCAATGCCCCTTGTACTTCGAGTCCACGATTAGCTCGCCTTTCGCAGTTTGCCGCTAACGGTCTCCTGGTGGCAGCGAACTGACTCAAGTGCCCAGGTGGCTTTGATGAAGCTACGTATCTTATCACATAATGTTCGAATAGAAACCAATGCAAATGGAAAAAATAGTCAGTTATATACGAATCATTCATTCAACAAAGGACATTTCTTATGAAGCAATATGAATAGGTTTCTTTTGTATAGCTTCTTGCTCACTCTTTCTCTCTTTCAGTCTCTCTCTCTCTCTCACAGACGTCATATTTTGCGGTTTTGCTCGCTATGTGACCCCCTCCACGAGCTATGCGAAAGTCCTACAGTTTCTCAGCTCGTACGTGACCACGTGAACGCTTGATGCCGGCTGTACCACACATTCACGAGCACTGTGTTGTACACCTCACTTCGCTAAAGCCATCATCCTGGTATGAAGGAGAGACGCAAATCTGTAGTCACTGCTTGGCTATAGTAAGCGCGCACGGCATACATTTTTTTTTTTCGACTGCACATGCATTTCTTCTGTCTGTGCAAGAAAGAGCACGCGTTAACGGTTGGAATGCAGACCCCCCCCAAAGGCCTTGAACATGGAAAGCGAGCCTTAAAGACAAAACAATAAAGAAAAAGTAGAGGAGGAGGAAAACAAAGCTAAAGGAAATAATGTACAGCCAAAACTATCGCATTCTCTCGCTCTACGAACAAGTGGACGCCCGTTTTTTTTCTTCTTCACTGACTCCTTTTTCCTTTCTCCGTCCAGTTGGACCGGTCATTCTGTTCTTGTTCTTCCTCTTCATTTTGTTTTAGGTTTCCACTTCCTCCTCCAAAGGGAATGTGATGACAAGGGCGGTGCGAACGCCCGTCGGCAAAGTGAAAGTTTCTATTACGGCCCAGCGGCTTTTTTTTTTCTGCCGTTGCTGTCGCGAGAGGCTGCTGCTCGGACAAGTTCTCCCGCTTTCGCTTTCAAGACGCGCCCGCTGCATCGCTACGCGATGACGCGGCGTTCTCTTCCAAGGAGGATAAGAAACGCTCGCGCCTTAACGTCGGCGTGTGCGCGGCGAAAAATGCGACGACGAGGACTGATTGCAAGGCTGCTGCGGAAAACCGTTCATTAGGCTGTCGCCAATTGTCGAGGGGATTTTTTTTTTTACATACGCCCCTGGACGTGCTTTGGTTGGAGCTTTCCCCTCTCGCTGATTTCAGCTCGTTGCGAACATCTGCATGCAAGGCGACCTTCGCACAGCGCGAGGTCTTGAGCTGTTACGCGTCATTCAAGAGAAATCTCGAAGGCGACGCCATCAAAGAGATGAATTCTATGTATTGTAAGCTTTGTGGAGGTCACCTATCTTTTCGGGGCGGCCACTTACTCGCTCACTTCTCCAATCAACGAAACGTGACAAGATTCCTTACGCGTTCGCCTAAGACCACTCGAAGGCGAAGGCCGTCTTCTTCAACAAGACTTCGACGGGGCTAGTTGGTTGTTGTAGAACAGAGTAGAAGTAGAAGTAAAGTAGAATATTCTATCAGTATATCGCTGCAAAAAAACGATATTATTTCTCAACGCAGTCAAGTATACCCCCTCCCCCCAACACACCACACAAAATACTTTGCGCACCCACCTAATAAGATTCTGCATAGATCTATCTCAAGTGCCTCAAGGATGGGCCTATCATTAATCAAGTGAGGATTTCATGTGATGTCACGGTGACGTAATGATGACCACAGGATGACCAAACAAATGCGCGCGATCTGTGACGTCTTAAAGACGTCGTGCAACGACGCCATCGTGCATATATATTTTGCAACACTTCGCGTTCTCTCCGACTACACCGGTGGCGTATAGCGTTGAATGAGGCATCCAAGGTTTTCACCCTAAATCAGTCAAAAACCAAGTTGAGTGCGTTGTTCTAAGGAACACGTGAGGGAGAAGCTGCTTTGTAACATAACGCGTGTTTATCAATGATGGAAGCGACATCTTGGTATTTGGAGCAGATTCGAAGCAGGAAAAATTGTGCTTCGGGGCAGCCTCGATTGTTTTTGGAGCAGAAAACATGCTAGCCTGGAGCAGCTATTGGTGTTTTCAGAGCGGGTAGCAAAATATTCCAAACAACTCGTGGAGCTTAATGCATTTAGGCCTGTTATAATATTATTATTAATTAATAAACATATTTCCCATACAATTATCACTGGGAATTGCAAGAAACACAATCAGGCAGACGGATGGTTGTTGAACACCAAGTGCTATTTTCAGATTTTGCAAAAGTTAGCCAGCATTGAAATTTTCAAAAATCAAATAAGGTAGATGAACTAAACTTTAAATACTTGATCTTGTGACATAAACGCGGTGAAAGCTGATGAACGCGTCACGCTTCCCACTCATTTCAGACGCCAGCGCATCTAGTCACAATCACGATATTTCGCCACTCGAATCTTGGACATGGCCTCGGAGCAAGGAAATGACCCTTGGATCGCCACAATTCTAAACTTTTGTCAAGCCCTCTGACCACTCCGACTCCACGAGCACTACGCCGCCAAGTGCACCATTACGCTATCCGCGATGGTCTTTTATACCGCCGTAACTACCACAACGATGGCCGCACATGGTTATTGGTCGTGCCCCGCCATCTTCGTCGCGATCTCTGCTCCGCTTTCCACAATGACCCTCAGTGTGGCCACGGTGGCGTGTTCAGACGTACACGCGCCTTCGCCTACGCGATTATTGGCGCGGAATGTACAGCTTCGTCTTTAAATACGTCCGCTCATGCCTCGCCTGCCAACGACGCAAACCAGTCTCGCACCTCTCCACAGCACCTCTCCAGCCGCTTCCCTGCCCAGCCCACCCATTTGATCGCGTCGGCATTGATTTGTACGGGCCTCTCCCATGGCGCTGCCAACCGCTAGATTGTCGTCGCCGTGGATCACTTGACAAGACACGCTGAAACCACTGCATTACCTGCCGCTACAGCCAAGGACGTTTCCTTGTTTATTCTGCACAGCTTTATTCTCCGCCATGGCGCCCCTCGTGAACTGCTCAGTGATCGCGGCCGTGTATTTCTCTCAGACGTGTTGCAATCACTCCTACCCGAATGCAGAATTATACACCGCACCACTACCGCACCACCCACAGACAAACGAATTAACAAAACGATTTAACCGAACTCTGGGTGACATGTTGTCGATGTACGTTGCGTCAGACCACTGCGATTGGGATTTTGTTCTTCCGTTTGTCACATTCGCCTACAACACCACCTCCCAAGCCACCACCGGGTGTTCACCTTTCTTCTTTGCTATACGGCCGTGAACCCACCAATACCATTGATACGATTCTGCCATATCATCCAGACGTTGACGACTACCAGCCTGTGTCTGCGGTGGCTCACCACGCCGAAAAATGCCGACAACTGGCCCGTTCTTTCACCTACGACCAACAGTGTCGCCAAAAACAGAGTCGCGACTCCGACATCCCTCCATACCCTTTGACCGTCGACTCTCTCGTGTGACTTTGGGACCCGCCAGTTGCTGCTCCCGGCCTTTCGTCTATATGCTTCTTCCGAACTATCACGGACCCTACCGCGTGGTTGCGCAGGCCTCCTGTTAATTATGTGGTTGAACCCGCTACGCCATCTTCCGACCTTCGTCGTCGGGGGCGAGAAACAGTCCACATTAACCATCTCAAGCCGTATTATGACCTTCTGGCCTCTCTTCAGGCCGCCAGGATGGCTACCTCTCGATACCGGGGGTTATTGTGAGGAAGAAGATGGACACATGCGGAAGCGTATTGCTGGCTCGCTCGCCTTCGCTCCCTGGCTACGCTTTGCCTGCTGCTGCTGCTGCCATCTTCCCGGTCGCTGTGTACCTCAATAAACCCCGTAACACGCGCTATATTTAATCAGTCACATATCAAGGTCGTCACAGCGGCAGCTGACGAAGAAGTCTCGCGCACGCATTTCGCCACCCAAAATAGTCTCCTTGTCCTTGTAAGGTATAAATATAAAACAGTATATATATATATATATATATATATATATATAATAGATATATATATATATATATATATATTATATATATGTATATATTATATTGCGTGTAGCATGGTCAATAATATTCTCTGTACCTCTACTATATACAAACCGTATACTCGATGACAGTATACAGCTTTTTCTAATATTTCATCAGGCTCGCTGTTTGGAGCAATGTGAGCAGCGCTTCCATCACCGGGTTAAATATACAGATAGTATTGTCGCATATACAGAGACGACAAATGTACACGCCTTGTTTAGAAAATTGTTGCGCACCGAATCAATGTTGTGACCGAATTTCATTCCTACGGCATCAACAATGATCCGCATTTTCTGCGTAAAAACTTCAACTTATCGGCTTCTCAGGTACACAGCCCTCCGAGAAAAAACTAAACGAAACCATACTAGAATTCACGTCTCTTGTTCAGTGCTCCTTTGTGAGAAAAGCACGATGAATGTGAGAACAGAATAGTGCAATCACACCATTTCCTTGTAACATCACAATTAGCTCGCATATGCATCGTAACTGAAGCGCGTTTACTTTCGAAAGCGGCGTCGTGTATAGGCTGAGGTGACCTTTCCCGCACTGTCACTATGCGGGCTGTCACTGTCTATACAGCAGCTGTGACCTCTCCCCACGAGTTGTCCGACACAAATATCGTCCGAACGAGAAAAAAAAAAGCGTTTTGGTACATAGCGGCACGAAAGAGACGTCGTCGTCATACGTTCCCCGTACTACATGTGTCCTCAAAAAATGACAAGGGGTCCGTGTTCCCTCTCATTTAGAACGACTGCTGCACTATGCGGGTCGGGTGATCTTATTTTTACCCGTGGACTCGGACAACATGCCATGGCTCTTTCTGCAAACATCCCCGCCGCGGTGGCCTAGTGGCTAAGACATTCAGCTGCTGACCCGCAGGTCGCGGGATCGAATCCTGGCTGCGGCGGCTGCATTTCCGTTGGAGGCGGAAATGTTGTAGGCCCGTGTGCTCAGATTTGGGTGCACGTTAAAGAACTCCAGGCGGTCGACATTTCCGGAGGCCTCTCCTACGGCGTCTCTCAGAATCATATGGTGGTTTTGGGACGTTAAACCCCACATATCAATCAAATCAATGTTTCTCCAAACAGATGCCGCGTGCTCCGCTGCGTGTATGGGGTCTTAGCAGTCGTAGTCCTGTCCTTGTACACGTCGCACAGTGTGAGTTGAAATGAAGCTAATTGTAAGGAGCGTTCTTTCAGAATGCAGCACACGAGGAGCCTGAGAAGTCTGCTTATGGCCACGACCAATGGACAACACAAAAAATGAAAAACTCCCATTTGCTCATATTCGTTCAGTGAACTGGGAAGAACCACAGGAGCACGAGCGCTCACCTAAAAACTGGTTCTCTTGTGGTTTTTCCTGTGTCTCTTGTGTGTTCCCACACTCCCAGTTCACCGAGCGAGTACCAGCTAGCCCATCCTCCTGCCCCACTTGTTCTACAAACAAGAACGACGCCGACAACAAACAAAAACTTCTGGCGGCGAGAGATAGCCAGACTTCATTGCGTAACCAGGCGCGCGTTCTCTTCGTCCAGGGTGGGTGACAGTCTTATTCCAGGAAGCCATGGCTTGCAGCCGACGTTGAAGCCCTATTCGACAGCCGAAGCTGGTCCTCAGTGCTTATCAATGTCAGAAACGGCTTCCGCTGGTACGTGAATGGTAAGTATATCCACAATAAAGGATCCCTGGCGTTCTTTCAGCACCCCTGAACTGGGGTTATTTACTCCTGGAGTTTTTTACACCCGCAAAACTCAAGTTCTTTACGGCTGTTCTTGACGCCGGTGATTTTTCCAGTTTTTTCACACCTGGATTTCTCTGCATCCAAACACGTAAGGTTCTTTAAACCTGTACTCAACACCCGGTGTTCTTTGCAGACGTAAATCCGAGGTTCTTTTATGCACTTGCTCTCTAACGCTGGGGTTCCTTACATCTATAATATTTTGCTTATTTGGTCAGAAGTGATTGAAGAAGTAGTTACTTAATGCTAAATTTTCTCGCCAAATGTAACTCATACACTGCTAACTACCAGGCCACATAAGTAATTTACAACCTCATTCATTAAAGCAAAACACAATTTCATAGATTGATATGTAGAGCTTCACGTTCCAAAACCACCATATGATATGAGAGACGCCGTAGTGGAGGGTTCCGGAAATTTCGACCACCTGGGGTTCTTTAGCGTGCACCCAAATCTGAGTACACGTGCCTACAACATTTCCGCTCCATCGGCAATGCAGCCGCCACAGCCGGGATTCGATCCCGCGACCTGCGGGTCAGCAGCCGAATACCTTAACCACTAAAACAATTTAGTAACTGTAGTTTTATTACTATAATTCCACTACTGCCCCAAGTCTATTCGTGGGTTTCTTTGGGACTCAACACCACCATTCGTCCGTCCGTCGGTCAATAATGAAGAACCTGCAGCGGTATTTTGTTTTATTACCAACCAAAACAAGGCGGGACAAATCAGCAGCGCCGCCTTTTATGCGAAACAACTAACGTCCCACATAAACACACGCCCATGTCCACTCCCGCAGTCCGTATATAGCATGGACACATGTATAGCAGCAGCGTACCACGCCGCAGCGGCGACGCTGTTAACGATCACCCGCGTCTTAAGCGCCGCTCGGCGCGTGCGTCGCGTTTGAAGCGACGTGATCTGCATTGTACACGTCACACGCACGCGTGGGACCGTGTTTACAATGCGGCGTATTAGTGTACAGCGGAGTGGCCGGCGGGCGGTAAAGCGCTACAGTACCCGTACAGCGTGCGAGGCATGCGTAGTTGATTGGTCTTCGTATTACAAAAGCAGCGCGGAAAGACGGCAACACCGGAAGAAGAACGGCACAGAGCTGTCCGGTGTCGCCGCTTTTGTTCTCATGTTTACGTCGTCTTCTTGCACTGCGTTTGCCTTGGGGTACGAGTGCATTCTGCGCATACATATATATATATATATATATATATATATATATATATATATATATATATATATATATATATATATATATATATTATATATATATATATATAGTTATAAACTTCGAGAATAGTGCAGTATAGGAAACAAACAATAAATATTTATTTAATCCTAACAGTTTCGGCTGGTGGACCAGCCTTCTTCGGAGGATGTAAGTGAAATGATACAAGTTCCCGTAGCAGAGGGTCACCCTCACAGTTTAAAGACCCTCCAAAAAAGAGAGAGAGAAAAAGACAAGCGGGCGAACGCGGTAGCAACAGACAACAAGAAGCAGAAGAAGGAGAGGAACTAGAAAGGAGCGACGGAGAGCCGCCGGAAACGAGCGGGTAATTCTGG
The DNA here is from genome assembly GCF_013339725.1 of Rhipicephalus microplus. Classification (NCBI taxonomy): domain Eukaryota; kingdom Metazoa; phylum Arthropoda; class Arachnida; order Ixodida; family Ixodidae; genus Rhipicephalus; species Rhipicephalus microplus. Next base: position 11,596 of record NW_023608400.1, on the reverse strand, counting down.
CATTGTTGCTGCGTATAGGTAAGACGCGCCGCCAGCGGAGGCGACCAAGAAAAACGGAAAAATGTGGAACATGTTGCCGCTTACTCGCATCTCACACATGGATCGAGTTTAAGTTCACGTGGTTCGGCGGCTGGCCCGTGGCATCGGGCCACACACACCACACACACACACCACAAGAAGCATACGACCCGCTCCAGCTTTCGGAATATAATGGCCACGTTGGAAAGCTAATGTGCCCTCTCCCCCTCCCTCCACCTGCCCTCTCTTGCAGAAAAATGTACAACCAGTCATACTGAAAAAAATAAATGGGTATTCTTGTAAAGGATGAAATATATAAAATAATAATACTAAAAAGTACTCAGAAGTGAAAATAAAGTTTAATAATACTAACACAATCCGTTCGGTTTACGTAGCATCGAATTCGTTTAGTTTCGCTATATTGACTAACTTGCGTGTGCGACTTCACGATGTATAAATAAATTAATTGAGTAATTCAATTTCTGTGTTTCACGAAACGTCGCGGAGACACGTCAGTCGCCCAGGGCTCTCGTTGATTCCATGGGTAAGTGATCTGAATTTCTTTATAAAGTATGACTCCCGCTGTTCGCGCTCCCGTGTGTTCTGGAAGCCGGATTGTAGGAGTATGACACTTACGCGTTCGAAAGAGTGACCAGGAAGATTGATATGTTTGGAGAACGGCAAATTGGGGAGGCCCTTTACGTGTGCCCTGTGGTTGTTGAAACGCAAACGGAACGCGGTTTCCGTGTGTCCAATATATTCCTGTTTGCACACCTCGCAGCGAATTTTGTATACCACATTGGCTGAGTCACAGTTAAGGTCGTCTTTAATTTTGTACACATAGTCTGAACAGGAGGCTTCGGCCGTATCTGTGGTCACCATGTGTGTGCACACCCTGCAGCGAGGTTTCCCGCACGGTCTACAGCCCTGATGGTGGTCGGATTTGTGTTTTCGCCCTGACCAGTAAGTCTCTCAGGTTTAAGTCTCTCAGAGTAGTCGCCTCTCTGCCATTTTTCAGACTCCGCCCAAGGTGGTTTACCGAAGAAATAAAAACCTGAGAGGCTTACTGGTCAGGGCGAAAACACAAATCCGACCACCGTCAGGGCTGTAGACCGTGCGGGAAATCTCGCTGCAGGGTGTGCGCACACATGGTGACCACAGATACGGCCGAAGCCTCCTGTTCAGACTATGTGTACAAATTAAAGACGACCTTAACTGTGACTCAGCCAATGTGGTATACAAAATTCGCTGCGAGGTGTGCAAACAGGAATATATTGGACACACGGAAACCGCGTTCCGTTTGCGTTTCAACAACCACAGGGCACACGTAAAGGGCCTCCCCAATTTGCCGTTCTCCAAACATATCAATCTTCCTGGTCACTCTTTCGAACGCGTAAGTGTCATACTCCTACAATCCGGCTTCCAGAACACACGGGAGCGCGAACAGCGGGAGTCATACTTTATAAAGAAATTCAGATCACTTACCCGGAATCAACGAGAGCCCTGGGCGACTGACGTGTCTCCGCGACGTTTCGTGAAACACAGAAATTGAATTACTCAATTAATTTATTTATACATACGTGAAGTCGCACACGCAAGTTGGTCAATATAGCGAAACTAAACGAATTCGATGCTACGAAACCGAACGGATTGTGTTAGTATTATTACACTTTATTTCATTTCCGAGTACTTTTTAGTATTATTTATTTTTATATATTTTCATCCTTTACAAGAATACCCACTTATTTTATTTTCAGTATGACTGGTTGTACATTTTTCTGCAAGAGAGGGCAGGTGGAGGGAGGGGGAGAGGGCACATTAGCTTTCCAACGTGGCCATTATATTCCGAAAGCTGGAGTGGGTCGTATGCTTCTTGTGTGTTGTATGTGTGTGGCCCGATGCCACGGCCAGCCGGCCGAACCACGTGAACTTAAACTCGATCCATGTGTGGGATGCGAGTAAGCGGCAACATGTTCCACATTTTTCCGTTTTTCTTGGTCGCCTCCGCTGGCGGCGCGTCTTACCTATACCCAGTAACAATGCCAGAATTACCCGCTCGTTTCCGGCGGCTCTCCGTCGCTCCTTTCTAGTTCCTCTCCTTCTTCTGCTTCTTGTTGTCTGTTGCTACCCTCGTTCGCCCGCTTGTCTTTTTCTCTCTCTCTTTTTTTGGAGGGTCTTTAAACTGTGAGGGTGACCCTCTGCTACGGGAACTTGTATCATTTCACTTACATCCTCCGAAGAAGGCTGGTCCACCAGCCGAAACTGTTAGGATTAAATAAATATTTTATTGTTTTGTTTCCTATACTGCACTATTCTCGAAGTTTATAACTTTATTACGGTAGCCGGAAGAAACTCTGATCATCTATTTCATCTATTTTATACTCATGGCTACTGCAAGTGCTGCAAGGAAACAGTTAACATGGAAGTTCCCCACCATCCCTCAACGACAGCCATCATCGGGGACTCTCAAGCAAAGTACTCTACAGCCATTTTGACCCCCGTCGAAACAAACACGCCCGTCTTCGTGACTCAATCTGGACTGATTATGCAGGAAGCACTCTCACTGCTGGACTTTATTCCACGCACAGTGACCACTCTGGTGTTACACGTGGGTACAAATGACATAGCCTCCTCCTCAGCCACTGTGGTGTTTCAAAAATACAAGGACATGGTGAGCCGAATCGTGGAGCAGCGGCCGGAGATTAAGAAGATATTCACCACATTGGTGCTACCGAGGGCCCCAGACCGCAGGCGCGCGTGCCTCAACCGGCCCTTCGTCGCACGGTTCAACAGAGAAGCGGGCCACTTCAACCACCTCCTTCGATTGCACTGTCGTCGAAGCGGGACTCTCTACATCGATCACGCCTTGGAATGGCTTCCGCCTGGCCGGGTTCTGGCGGCCGATGGTATACACCCAAGTTTTGAGGGTGTTGCCCTCATCGCCAGCCACCTGAGATCGCTGCTTCTGCGAAATATGGTGAGGTCGCCGTCAACCTGGCTTGACCATGCACCATTAGGTCTGCCGGGCCCACCGAGAGAACATTGTCATTCCCGGAGTGAGAACCCCAGCATCCGCGAAGCAAGCGGGATCCCATGCCGCGATCATCACCACGAGCGCCGAGGGTGCTCCTCATAGATCAAGAAGCAAGAGCCCCTACAACACGACTCGGGGCCACCCAGAGGCTTCCGGTGACAGTGCTTCTCCCCCAGCAGGGACTGACTCAACAACCCGTCAGGTACGGCCCGCTCCAGCACACATTGGTCTCGTGATTTCATGGCCTTAAGAAAGAATGTTGATAAGCGCGTGAGGTTTGAAATGCATGCTTCAAACCTTAAAACATATATTTCATCGGGATTCGCACCAAAGGGTCTCACTGTTCAACTGCAACCCGCAATGAATAACTTCAACAAAATGAGCAGCGGCAATGGGAGCAATATCTTAAAAGATGCATCTATTAGGCTTACACAGGTCGTAATACAACACAGTACACGTAAGGCCGCGGAACTTAAAGAGGAACAAAAGGCGCGACTAAAACAGTCCAGTTTAACGCAGTAAGAAACAGAAAAGCTGGCCAAATACGAAGGAAAAAAGAGATTGACCATTCAGGGCAAGAAGGACAAGAAATTGAGGCGAGACGGTGCGTGGCCGACTTTAAATACTCCGCCAGCAATCCTCCACAACGTATACAGATCAACCTGTTACCCTCTCATCAATCTCCACAAAAGAGCACCGATGTCACCAATGTGGTTAACCTTTCCGGCAAATCTTTGACACCTGCGCAAACAAAGCTGCTATCAAAAGGTCTAACCTTCTGCCCGCCTCTGGCAAAATTGATGAGTTTAAACTTTACCAAGATTTGGACAACTTTGCCAGAACCATGCGTCTAAAAGAATATTTTCATGATCGAAGCAGCACGCAACAAAATCAATTTTCAGATAAATCTTGGACTCCAGGTGAACAACGAGACAAATATCTAGACATGTACATTTCAGCCGTCCAGGGTGATATAATCAGGGAATATGAAAAGCGCCGACCCATTCGCAACAATCTGTCCAAAGAGGAGCGGGAGGCTTTGCGCAGTTTAAGTGACAGCCTAGAGCATCGTTATTAAACCAGCTGATAAGGGTGGTGCTGTGGTTGTACTCGACAGGACTGACTACATCAAAGAAGGGCTTCGCCAACTGGCAGATGAAAATTTCTATAAACAACTCCCTTGTGATCCGACAGAGGAGTATGAAAGTACTATTAAGGCCTCACTAATATCATTACGTAAAAGTGGGAAGATAACCTACCCTATGCTTAAAATGATGTCACCTGGCAAATCGTCTCCCGGGCGTTTCTATTTACTACCCAAAATTCACAAGACTAACAATCCCGGCCGACCCATAGTTTCCAGCAACGGTACTGCTACTGAAAAAATTTCTAGTTTCATTGACTCTCTGATTAGGCACATCCCACAATCATTCCCATCATACATCAAAGATACCAGCCACTTCCTTCGAGAAGTCTCAAAACTTGTGGTACCTCTAGATTGCTATTTGGTCACCATGGATGTCTCATCACTGTACACAAACATTCCCCACACCGAAGGAATCGCCGCCACAGTCGCCGCCTATAGAAAAAGTAAATCGACAAGTGAATTCGACGAAAGCGCTTTAGAGGTGCTCCTAAATCTGGTACTTAAACATAATAACTTTGAATTCGACCAAAACATTATCTGCAAGTAAACGGAACTGCCATGGGAACCAAAATGGCCCCAAATTACGCAAATATTTTCATGGCCTCTTTATAGATTCCTTTCCTCGAAAATACTCCATTCAAACCTATATTTTACCGACGCTTCCTCGATGATATATTTTTCGTGTGGGCCGATAGTGAACATAATCTTTCCAAATTCATTTCCGGTTTCAACTCCGTGCATCCTTCGATAACATTCACGCACATGTATTCGCAGAAGAGTGTTCACTTTCTGGATGTTACTGTATCACTCAGTGGCACCACCATATCTACTTCCCTGTATAAAAAACCAACAGACCGCCAAAGTATCTGCATTTCCATAGCAGTCACCCCCATCACTGCAAAACAGGTGTTCCTTACTCTCAAGCCCACAGATACAGAAGAATTTGCTCTGAAATCACGCAATTTGACACCCACGCACAGGAATTGAGAACAGCCTTCTTGCGTCAAAAGTACCCCGAAAAAATAATTGACAATGCAATTGAGCGCGCTCGCTCTTTGGACCGAGAATCAACCAATGGGAGAAAAAGGTGGGAATAAGGATGATATAACTTCAGGGGCAAATTTAATCCTCACATACTGCGCCGCCGCCCCTCGGGTGAATTCTATAATAAACCGCCACTTCAACATACTTAAACAGAGTAGTCGCCTCTCTGCCATTTTTCAGACTCCGCCCAAGGTGGTTTACCGAAGAAATAAAAACCTGAGAGACTTACTGGTCAGGGCGAAAACCACAAATCCGACCACCATCAGGGCTGTAGACCGTGCGGGAAAACTCGTTGCAGGGTGTGCACACACATGGTGACCACAGATACGGCCGAAGCCTCCTGTTCAGACTATGTGTACAAAATTAAAGACGACCTTAACTGTGACTCAGCCAATGTGGTATACAAAATTCGCTGTGAGGATGTGCAACAGGAATATATTGGACACGACGGAAACCGCGTTCCGTTTGCGTTTCAACAACCACAGAGCACACGTAAAGGGCCTCCCCAATTTGCCGTTCTCCAAACATATCAATCTTCCTGGTCACTCTTTCGAACGTGTAAGTGTCATACTCCTACAATCCGGCTTCCAGAACACACGGGAGCGCGAACAGCGGGAAGTCATACTTTATAAAGAATTCAGATCACTTACCCACTGGAATCAACGAGAGCCCTGGGCGACTGACGTGTCTCCGCGACGTTTCGTGAAACACAGAAATTGAATTACTCAATTAATTTATTTATACATACGTGAAGTCGCACACGCAAGTTGGTCAATATAGCGAAACTAAAACGAATTCAGATGCTACGTGAACCAAACGGATTGTGTTAGTATATTAGACTTTATTTTCATTTCCGAGTACTTTTTAGTATTATTTATTTTTATATATTTTCATCCTTTACAAGAATACCCACTTATTTATTTTCAGTATGACTGGTTGTACATTTTTCTGCAAGAGAGGGCAGGTGGAGGGAGGGGGAGAGGGCACATAGCTTTCCAACGTGGCCATTATATTCCGAAAGCTGGAGCGGGTCGTATGCTTCTTGTGTGTGTGTGTGTGTGTGGCCCGATGCCACGGGCCAGCCGCCGAACCACGTGAACTTAAACTCGATTCATGTGTGGGATGCGAGTAAGCGGCAACATGTTCCACATTTTTTCCGTTTTTCTTGGTCGCCTCCGCTGGCGGCGCGTCTTACCTATACCCAGAACAATGCCAGAATTACCCGCTCGTTTCCGGCGGCTCTCCGTCGCTCCTTTCTAGTTCCTCTCCTTCTTCTGCTTGTTGTCTGTTGCTACCTCGTTCGCCCGCTTGTCTTTTCTCTCTCTTTTGTTTTGGAGGGTCTTTAAAACTGTGAGGGTGACCCTCTGCTACGGGAACTTGTATCATTTCACTTACATCCTCCGAAGAAGGCTGGTCCACCAGCCGAAACTGTTAGGATTAAATAAATATTTTATTGTTTTGTTTCCTATACTGCACTATTCTCGAAGTTTATAACTTTTATTACGGTAGCCGGAAGAAACTCTGATCATCTATTACTATATATATAATATATATATATTATATATATATATATATATATATATATATATATATATATATATATATATATATATTATATAATATATAGATGAAATAGATGATCAGAGTTTCTTCGGCTACCGTAATAAAAGTTATAAACTTCGAGAATAGTGCAGTATAGGAAACAAAACAATAAAATATTTATTTAATCCTAACAGTTTCGGCGGTGGGACCAGCCTTCTTCGGAGGATCTAAGTGAAATGATACAAGTTCCCGTAGCAGAGGGTCACCCTCACAGTTTAAAGACCCTCCAAAAAAAGAGAGAGAAAAGACAAGCGGGCGAACGAGGTAGCAACAGACACAAGAAGCAGAAGAAGGAGAGAACTAGAAAGGAGCGACGGAGAGCCGCCGGCAACGAGCGGGTAATTCTGGCATTGACTTGGTATAGGTAAGACGCGCCGCCAGCGGAGGCGACCAAGAAAAACGGAAAAATGTGGAACATGTTGCTGCTTACTCGCATCCCACACATGGATCGAGTTTAAGTTCACGTGGTTCGGCGGCTGGCCCGTGGCATCGGGCCACACACACACACACAAACCACCAAGAAGCATACGACCCGCTCCAGCTTTCGGAATATAATGGCCACGTTGGAAAGCTAATGTGCCCTCTCCCCCTTCCTCCACCTGCCCTCTCTTGCAGAAAAATGTACACCAGTCATACTGAAAATAAAAATGGGTATTTTGTAAAGGATGAAAATATATTAAAAAATATATAAAAATAAATAATACTAAAAAGTACTCCGAAAGGAAAATAAAGTCTAATAATACTAACACAATCCGTTGGTTCACGTAGCATCGAATTCGTTAAGTTTCGCTATAGGACCAACTTGCGTGTGCGACTTCACGTATTATAAATAAATTAATTGAGTAATTCAATTTCTGTGTTTCACGAAATGTCGCGGAGACACGTCAGTCGCCCAGGGCTCTCGTTGATTCCGTGGGTAAGTGATCTGAATTTCTTTATAAAGTATGACTCCCGCTGTTCGCGCTCCCGTGTGTTCTGGAAGCCGGATTGTAGGAGTATGACACTTACGCGTTCGAAAGAGTGACCAGGAAGATTGATATGTTTGGAGAACGGCAAATTGGGGAGGCCTTTACGTGTGCCCTGTGGTTGTTGAAACGCAAACGGAACGCGGTTTCCGTGTGTCCAATATTCCTGTTTGCACACCTCACAGCGAATTTTGTATACCACATTGGCTGAGTCACAGTTAAGGTCGTTTAATTTTGTACACATAGTCTGAACAGGAGGCTTCGGCCGTATCTGTGGTCACCATGTGTGTGCACACCCTGCAGCGAGGTTTCCCGCACGGTCTACAGCCCTGATGGTGGTCGGATTTGTGTGTTTTTGCCTTGACCAGTAAGTCTCTCAGGTTTTTATTTCTTCGGTAAACCACCTTGGGCGGAGTCTGAAAAATGGCAGAGAGGCGACTACTCTGTTTAAGTATGTTGAAGTGGCGGTTTAGTATAGAATTCACCCGAGGGGCGGCGGCGCAGTATGTGAGGATTAAATTTGCCCCTGAAGTTATATCATCTTTATTCCCACCTTTTTCTCCCATTGTTGATTCTCGGTCCAAGAGCGAGCGCGCTCAATTGCATTGTCAATTATTTTTCGGGGTACTTTTGACGCAAGAAGGCTGTTCTCAATTCCTGTGCGTGGGTGTCAAATTGCGTGATTTCAGAGCAAATTCTTCTGTATCTGTGGGCTTGAGAGTAAGGAACACCTGTTTTGCAGTGATGGGGGTGACTGCTATGGAAATGCAGATACTGTTGGCGGTCTGTTGGTTTTTTATACAGGGAAGTAGATATGGTGGTGCCACTGAGTGATACAGTGACATCCGAAAGTGAACCACTCTGCGAATACGTGTGCGTGAATGTATCGAAGGATGCACGGAGTTGAAACCGGAAATGAATTTGGAAAGATTATGTTCACTATCGGCCCACACGAAGAATATATCATCGAGGAAGCGTCGGTAAATATAGGTTTGAATGGAGAATTTTCGAGGAAAGGAATTTCTAAAGAGGCATGAAAATATTTGCGTAATTTGGGGCCATTTTGGTTCCCATGGCAGTTCCGTTTACTTGCAGATAATGGTTTTGGTCGAATTCAAAGTTATTATGTTTAAGTACCAGATTTAGGAGCACCTCTAAAGCGCTTTCGTCGAATTCACTCGTTGATTTACTTTTCCGTAGGCGGCGACTGTGGCGGCGATTCCTTCGGTGTGGGGAATGTTTGTGTACAGTGATGAGACATCCATGGTGACCAAATAGCAATCTAGAGGTACCACAAGTTTGAGACTTCTCGAAGGAAGTGGCTGGTATCTTTGATGTATGATGGGAATGATTGTGGGATGTGCCTAATCACGGAGTCAATGAAACTAGAAATTTTTTCAGTAGCAGTACCGTTGCTGGAAACTATGGGTCGGCCGGGATTGTTAGTCTTGTGAATTTTGGGTAGTAAATAGAAACGCCCGGGAGACGATTGCCAGGTGACATCATTTTAGCATAGGGTAGGTTATCTTCCCACTTTTACGTAATGATATTAGTGAGGCCTTAATAGTACTTTCATACTCCTCTGTCGGATCACAAGGGAGTTGTTTATAGAAATTTTCATCTGCCAGTTGGCGAAGCCTTCTTTGATGTATACTCAGTCCTGTCGAGTACAACCACAGCACCACCCTTATCAGCTGGTTTAATAACGATGCTCTGGCTGTCACTTAAACTGCGCAAAGCCTCCCGTCCTCTTTGGACAGATTGTTGCGAATGGGTCGGCGCTTTTCATATTCCCTGATTATATCACCCTGGACGGCTGAAATGTACATGTCTAGATATTTGTCTCGTTGTTCACCTGGAGTCCAAGATTTATCTGAAAATTGATTTTGTTGCGTGCTGCTTCGATCATGAAAATATTCTTTTAGACGCATGGTTCTGGCAAAGTTGTCCAAATCTTGGTAAGTTTAAACTCATCAATTTTGCCAGAGGCGGGGCAGAAGGTTAGACCTTTTGATAGCAGCTTTGTTTGCGCAGGTGTCAAAAATTTTCCGGAAAGGTTAACCACATTGGTGACATCGGTGCTCTTTTGTGGAGATGATGAGAGGTAACAGGTTGATCTGTATACGTTGTGGGAGGATTGCTGGCGGAGTATTTTAAAGTCGGCCACGCACCGTCTCGCCTCAATTTCTTGTCCTTCTTGCCCTGAATGGTCAATCTCTTTTTTCCTTCGTATTTGGCTAGCTCTTCTGTTTCTGACTGCGTTAAACTGGACTGTTTTAGTCGCGCCTTTTGTTCCTCTTTAAGTTCCGCGGCCTTACGTGTACTGTGTTGTATTACGACCTGTGTAAGCCTAATAGATGCATCTTTTAAGATATTGCTCCATTGCCGCTGCTCATTTTTGTTGAAGTTATTCATTGCGGGTTGCAGTTGAACAGTGAGACCCTTTGGTGCGAATCCCGATGAAATATATGTTTTAAGGTTTGAAGCATGCATTTCAAACCTCACGCTTATCAACATTCTTTCTTAAGGCCATGAAATCGCGAGACCAATATGGCTGGAGCGGGCCGTACCTGACGGGTTGTTGAGTCAGTCCCTGCGGGGGAGAAGCACTGTCACCGGAAGCCTCTGGGTGGCCCGAGTCGTGTTGTAGGGGCTCTTGCTTCTTGATCTAGAGGAGCCCCCTCGGTGCTCGTGGTGATGATCGTCGGCATGGGATCCCGCTTGCTTCGCGGATGCTGGGGTTCTCACTCCGGGAATGACAATGTTCTCTCGGTGGGCCCGGCAGACCTAATGGTGCATGGTCAAGCCAGGTTGACGGCGACCTCACCATATTTCGCAGAAGCAGCGATATCAGGTGGCTGGCGATGAGGGCAACACCCTCAAAACTTGGGTGTATACCATCGGCCGCCAGAACCCGGCCAGGCGGGTGACCCTATGCTACGGGAACTTGTATCATTCACTTAGATCCTCCGAAGAAGGCTGGTCCACCAGCCGAAACTGTTAGGATTAAATAAATTTTATTGTTTTGTTTCCTATACTGCACTATTCTCGAAGTTTATAATAATATATATAATGAGATAACAGACAGTAATGCCAAGGAATGTACAGGGGAAGTTATTAAACCAATGGAATGTAAATAAGAAAGAAAAGTGGATGAAAAAATAACCAGCCGTGAGCAGGAATCGAACCTACGACCTTCGAATACTACATCTAAATTCACATATAAACCAAAAAAGTGGATGGAGGGAAGGCCGCTGTGGTAGCAGTAGTTAGAGCATCGAACGCGTTATTCGAAGGTCGTAGGTTCGATTCCTGCTCACGGCTGGTTTTTTCATCCACTTTTCTTTCTTATATACATTCCATTGGTTTTAATAACTTCCCCTGTACATTCCTTGGCATTACTGTCTGTTAGATCTCATATATATATATATATATATAGAGAGAGAGAGAGAGAGAGAGAGAGAGACTCGACCACGACGAAACAACGCACAACGGACGCGTCGTACACAGAAACACACACACACAAGACCTGATGCCGCCGCGGTGTTAGCGGTGCGTGACGCCAGTCGAGCTAGCGTTGGGAGGAAGTGGCAGTTCGCGCTCGCGCTTTCACGCGCCCGGCGTCAGAACAAAGCGGAAAAAAAAGGACTCGAAGAGCACGTGCACGAGTGTGTGTATACCATATATAGGATGCGTGTGCCTGCTGAACCGGACGTTTGTTTGACAGTCCGCTTACCGTCAGCGTCGAAAGCCCCGTTCGAGGAAAATCCCGATTTCCCCAGTGCA
>NW_023608399.1:0-28147 GCF_013339725.1 Rhipicephalus microplus | reverse complement strand
CATGACAACATACCACGCTTATAGCGTGTTCGCGGTCGTTTCGCTAGCTCCACGTATACTAAAATCGTATCGCGTGACGTGAATAGATTACGAAGGTAAACGACACATTCAAACATGATAATCATGAAACGAAAGTTATGTACAGCATCATTTACCTCCACCTCAAAACGTTGTGCTGATTTTTAGGTGACATACCAACATTTCTGATTCGTGCTTCGCATATAATCGAGTCCCACTGTACAACGGATGTGTCAATATTCTTCTTTCCCCGTCCGTCTATTTGTATTGAGTGTAAAAGAAGCCTTGCCTCCAACGAGTGGTGGGACGCTCCGTTTACGTTCTCCCTCACTACTATTGCTTCCGTCGCATTGACACGAGTCAACAAAAGGGTAGCGAAAGCGTAGTAAAAACACCTTTGACTGAATTCTAAAAGCGCGATCTTGTGCCTACATATAGGGCTGGTCAGTAAACAGTTGTGCAGCGAAAGCAGTCAGTTTTTACTGGCAGACGCTGCCTTGTATGGCCTTGCCAGACGCCCCACCACGGTGGTCTAGTGGTTAAGGTACTCGGCAGCTAACGCACAAATGGCGGGATGGAATCGCGGCTGCGGTAGCTGCATTTTCTATGAAGGCGAAAATGCTGTAGGTCCGTGTACTCAGATGTGGATGCATGTTAAAGAACCTCAGGTGATCTAAATTCCCGAAGCCCTCCACTACGGAAGGAAGGAAGGAAAATAGGAGGAAGAGAACAGCAGGGAGGTTAACCAGCCTATTGGCAGCTGGTTTGCTACCTTGCGCATTGGAGGGGGATGGGGGAGATGAAAGACAGAGAGCCAAAAGGGAAGAGAGATAAACACAGCACATTGGGCAGCGCACGCGCACACACTCAGTTATAGTCAAGTCTTGTCTTTCGCGGTGTGTGTCATTGCGGTTACAGACGCTTGTTCAAGTACAACTCGAGTAAGAATTTCAACAGAGCTTTTGGCGCTTTCTGTTGCAATGTCTTCTCTCCGGCACTTGACAGAATAGCGTCTACACACATTTGGCTGCTGTTTATTCGCGCAAGAGCGGACGCTAATGACTGTCTCTAGATGTCGTACAGTAGCCAGTCACACAAGATGTGGTGTAGTGTCTCTTTGCAACGACAGGCATCGCAGAGAGCGTTGTCGGCCATTCCTATGACAAAGGAATAAGGTTTTGTTAATTCCACTACCAACCATAGGCGATGAAGAAGGGTGGCTTCTCTTCGGTCGAGCCCAGTGGGCATGCAGAGAGCCATCAAAGAGGACAGGTGGTGTTGACAATTTGTCTCGTTGCTTGGTGGGCACCATTGTGAAAACGTGATTTCACGCGCAAGTCATCGAAGATTACTGGCTGCATCGGTCCGCGAAAGTGGTAAGGCTTCTTCTCGTGTTCCTTCAAGAGCTGCTCGCGCGGGAGTATCGGCCTGTTCGTTCTCTATGACGCCGGCACCTATCATAATCATATGGTGGTTATGGAATGTTAAACCACAAATGTCACTCAACAATCAAATCTTGCCTTGTAACAAATAGGGGGTGATGGCGACAGTTTTGGGGGTGTCTTCGTATTGAGAGATGAGACGCGAGCGTGCGCAGTGGGACTGTGAACGGCAGTCAGCGCCGAAGCACAACAACGTGCGACTAAGAAATGCTCCTCATTTGAAAAGACAGGGCGGCCATCATGACCAACCTGTTGAAATGGATTGGATAAACTTCTATTTGGTCCTCCAAAACACAGATCACTGTGTTGCAGGCAGCTTCCACGTGGGGACTGAGATGCCAAGCTCCTGAGCCGCCTCGCGGGTTTGGTGGACAGCCCAAAGTGGATCTGCCAAGGACGAGCTTCGGATTGCCGCCTCGCATCCGGCAGAAGCGATGTTTGATAAATGAACGGATTCGGTACACTGCCAGAGGATATGTTCTAATAAAGCGATTTCTCCACAATGTGGGCAAAGATTACTTGGGTGTCGATCAGGGTACATGATGGGTAACAATTTCAAAGTCGGGTACATCCGCGTTTGCAAAAGGCTTAATATATTAAGTGTTTGGGGCCGAGTTAGATTTTTGCGATGTGGAGGGAAAATCCTTCCAGACAGCTAGAAATGTTTATCGAGCTCGTTATATGTTGTGAGAATTTCTCAGTTATCCCCTTTACCAGTAGAATGCATCCCCGGGGAGGAGCGGTTGGAGAGATCTCGTGCCGCCTTGTGTGCTGCTTCATCATTATTGGGAAAGGAGTCTTTGATTTGTCCAAGGTTAGCTGGGAACCAACTCATAAGATGATGCGTGATGTTTTTGCCATGTAGTATTCTCAACGTTCGTTCTGATACCGTCACCTGGGCGAAGGCCCGTAGTGCTGCCATGGAATCACTGCACACGACTTCTGTGTTATCCGACTTGAGTGCTCAGGCGATGGCCACCTGTTCCCCAATGATTGAATCTTTCGCCCTGAACATCGCTGAGTTGACGACACGGCCAGCCCCAATGACCACCACTGCTACAAAAGCTTTCCCATTGGCGTAGGAAGCCACGTCAACAAATACAACCTTTCGTTCCTTGTTTAAGACTTGACGAAGTATAGTCCTGGCCCTAACTACTCTTCTTGCAGTGTTGTGTTCTGGGTGCATGTTTCGTGGTATAGGAGATAGCGTGATATTGCCCTTATGTTGTGTGGGATATCAGTGCAATTGCGTTTAATTGCCGTTGGGTGTTGGCCCAGCTCCTGCCGGATAATTCCCTCCGACCTTCTTGTAGATAACCATGCAAACAGTGCTCTGTCTTAAGCTTCTGCGATTTTTCGAGCGCGTTGTGAATGCAAGCTCAAGTAGATGCTTGGTGCTGGTACGTATGGGTAGGCCCAGGACCTTCTTGATAACTTTCCTGAGGAGCACATTCAGTGTCTCGGACTCTGCTCTAGACCAGTTGTGCATTGCTGCCTCGTACGTGAAGTGACTTAGAACAAACGCATGCATCAACGTGATCAGATTGTCTTCCTTGATCCCATTTCTTTTGTTGGCCACTCTGCGTATGAGGTGCACAGCACTATCTGTTTTCCAAGTTAACTTGGCTATAGGTTTGCTGTTAGCACCGGTAGACTCTATCAGCATGCCCAGCACTTTGATGGAGTCGACCCTCTGGATGGCATCCCCTTGATTTGTACGGTGGTGGATAACTATCTGTCTTAACGGCTTCCATCCCCTGCGCTTTGATCCCCGGCGTGTAGTCGAATACAGTAAATGTTCTGACTTACTCGAGAAGTGCTTGAGCCTAGAAGGACGAAAGTTCTCTTTCACAGTGTCAGGCGCCTCTTGCAGGGCGCTCTCAATCTGCCCCTCACTTCCACCTGTGCACCATATGGTAATTTCATCTGCGTAGATGCAATGATTCAATCCTTCGATGCTCGATAATTTCTTTGACAGTCCAATCATGGCAATGTTGAACAGCATTGGTGAAATCACTGTTTTTCCAGCATGCCCCTTGTTTCTAGTTCGATTGCTGTGATATCTATACATGTTATCTTCATGACGGCTTTCCGATCTGTACGAAAGGAGCATGCGTAGTCATAGAAGGGTTTCTCTAGACCAAGCTTGGAAATTGCTTCGAGTACGAATGAGTGGTAGATGTTTTCGAACGCTTTTTCTAGATGTGGGCACAGAATGTGGGTCTCCCATCTCTGGTTTCGTTATCGACGATCTTGTGTTTGATAAACTTCATTGCGTATTTCGTGTATAGCCCTGCCCTGAATTCAACCATATTGTGTGTATATACGTCCTTATCTTTCAAGTACTTGTCTATCCGGTGCAGCATGGCATGTTCTGCAACCTTGCCAATACTTGATGTCAGGAATAATGGCCTCATGTTGTCCAAGTAAGGGGGCTTTTCTGGCTTAGGAATGAGACTCGTCCTGGCCAGCTTCCACTGCTCCGGTACCCTGCCTTCTCTCCATGCTGCATTGTTCATATCCTTCAGGGTGTCCATTGAATCCCCATCAAGGTTACGAACGGCCATGTTTGTTATACCGTCCGGGCCAGAGGCTGACCTGCCGTTGAGGTCGAGCAAGGCTCTTCTGATCTCCTCGATGTTAAAGTCGCCTTCAAGACTTGGATCGGGCGTGCCTTGGTACTGTCTACTTGGTAATGCCAATCCTCTTTTAATTGGGAGGTACTTATTCACGAGCCAGTGCACAACTTGCTGTTCTGTAGAGCGCCCTATCTCTTTAGGCAAAATTCCAGCGATAGCATGCTGTCGTTTTGTTTAGGTGGTTTTCGTTGAGTAGATGTTTTACCATATTTCATGTCTTGCGATTGCGCATCTGATCATCGACGGAGTTGCAGATTTCCTCCCATTGCTGCCTGGTTAGTGCACTACGATGTTCCTCGACTGATCTGCTTACCTCAGCTATCTTCTTCCTCAGTCTTCGCTTCAGCCGCTCACCCTTCCAACGGTTCAGTAGTGCTTGCTTTGCCTCAAGAAGATGAGCGAGCCACCTATTCATTCTTTCGACCGGAAACTCTGTGCTAATGGTGAAGGAGACGAATTTGATGTTTTTTTAATCTGTTTGACCCACTGCTTCAAACCTGGCCTGTGGCCATCTTGTTGCCTTTCCATCCTTAACTTCCTGAACTTCTCCCAGTCTGTGAAGTGGAATTTTCTCTGCTTTTTACACATCACAGAAAAGGTAGTGGCAAAAATGCAGTGGTCACTCCCTAGGTCTACAGCAAGGTTCATCCACTGGGCCTTCTTTATGTTCCTTACAAATGTAAGGTCCGGGTTGGAATCCCTGCCGAAACATATACCAAGTCTTGTTGGTAGGCTTAGGGTGAGATCAAGTTCACTGGCACTTTGCCAAAGTTGATTCCCTTTCCCAGTGTTGTACTTGTAACCCCATGTATGATGAGGGCCGTTGAAATTACCTGCTATCACGAGTGGACATTCTCTGGCGATAGTAACAGCTTTCTTTAGAACCGTCTTGAATCTTGCTTTTGTTCCTTTGGACTGCTATATATGTTAATAATATATGATTACGGAGTTAGACAAGGAGAGCAGAAAGGTGGATCTTAAAATTAATCTGCAGAAAACGAAAGTAATGTACAACAACCTCGGAAAGGAGCAGTGCTTCAAGATAGGTAATAGTGCACTTGAAGTTGTAAAAGACTATGTCTACTTAGGGCAGGTAATAACCACAGAGCCTAACCACGAGGTTGAAGTAACTAGAAGAATAAGAATGGGGTGGAGTACATTCGGCAAGCACTCTCAAACTATGACAGGTAGATTGCCACTATCCCTCAAGAGGAAGGTATATAACAGCTGTATCTTGCCGGAACTTAGCTACGGAGCAGAAACCTGGAGACTTACAAAGAGGGTTCAGCTTAAATTGAGGACGAAGCAGCGAGCAATGGAAAGAAACTTGGTAGGTGTAACCTTAAGAGACAAGAAGAGAGCAGAGTGGATTAGGGGACAAACGGGGGTTAAGGATATCATAGTTGAAATAATGAAGAGGAAATGGACATGGGCCGGCCATGTAGCGCGTAGACAGGATAACCGCTGGTCATTAAGGGTAACTAACTGGATTCCCAAAGAAGGAAAGCGGGTTAGGGGGAGACCGAAGGTTAGGTGGGCAGACGTTTGCGGGTATAAATTGGCAACAGCAAGCACAGGACCGGGTTAACTGGCGGAAAATGGGAGTGGCCTTTGTCCTGCAGTGAACGTAGTCAGGCTGATGATGATGATGATATGTTAATAATAAAAATGCTGTGACGGCTGCTGGTACCTGGCACGATCTCTACCATGGCTTGTTCCAACCGGCCTGCTTCTATCGTTAGTTCGTGGGTTACGTGCGTTAGTTTGTTGCATACGGAGGTGCAGACTCCCCTCCCTTCAGTATCCCCCAATTCAGGCCGGAATTCGGGCAGCGTTGCTTGCAGTGAAAGAGTTTCTTGCAATAATATATTAGGACGCTTTTCTTGGCTGCTCCTGATATACTGCTGTAGGGTTGCCTTCTTTTTAAGGTAACCTCTAGAGTTCCATTGCCAGATACGGAATGATTCACGTAGCGTTGCCATCACGGTTCTTACATGGGCCGCCAGAGCCTCATGCTGCACCTGTCGACATGTTTGGTACCACTAGTATTGGTGGCCGAAGAAGTGAGTTTGGTGCATGAGGAGGCATGACTGTATTGTGCAGATATGCTTCGACCTTTGTAATGCGCAAAGTCATATGCTCCTTTAGCTCCGCCACGCTTGATTGTAGCCTGCTCATCTGCTCACTAAGATTGGCTACTACCTTGCTGAGCGTGTCAAAGACCTCTTTCACATCTGACATGGTCGTTTGGTTGGCTTCCGTGTGCTCTGCTGTGACTTCCCTCTTTTTCGACGGTTCTCGAGCCCCCTATGTTTTCAGCCACAGGGACATCAACTGGCTGGGGCGTTGGCTGTGAAGACTGCGTGCTGGTCAGCTTAGTGAGAAAACTTTTAAATTTATTTAACTCGGCTGATAGCCTCTCATTCGATTTTGTAAGCCTCGCGTTCTCTTGCTCTAGCTGTGCAATTATATTGACGCAAGGTAGGCTGGCAACTATAGTAGCCAGCTTCTGAGGAGGACAACGAAGTAGTTCTGTGTGCGCGTGCTCTGGTGCTCGCGTTTCTGGCCCTTGGGTTACGAAAGTAAATGCCCTATTTTGTACCTGCATACCTGTGTGTTTGTGGCATTGTCTGGTGGAGGTGCGGGGTACGGTAGATGATACGGTCCCCTGAGAGCACCCCTGACGCAAGTCCATTGAGTAGCTCAGCCGAGCTTACCCCCGTGCACGTACGTTTCAGCCGTCGTTTCCAGGGACTCGATCCACCGCACGGTTTGTTGCCTGAACGTCAAAGGACTATGAATCAAACACCGCCTAACATCACCGCGCCAGCATCAGCGCACCTGGTTATCAACCAGCCCAAGACTGCGAAGGCATTTCATGGAGCTGCTTTTGAAGAAGCTGACAACTGGCTCGAGCATTTCGACCAGGTCGCCGTCATCAACGATTGGACCCCACAGCGTAAGCTACGCTATGTGTACTGTTTCCTGGAGGACTCCGCGAAAACGTGGTTTGAGAACCATGAAGCAGTGCTCACGTCATGGGATGAGTTTCACCAGCAGTTCCTCAAGGCGTTTGCCCGAGAGGACAGGAAAGAGACAGCGGAGCGTGCTATAGAGGCAAGGGTTCAAGGCCCTAACGAAAGGGTGACGACTTACATATAGGACATGAATAGGCTTTTCAGGCGTGTGGAGCCCTCTATGTCCGAATCCAAGAAAGTTCGCCATCTAATACGTGGTGTTGAAGAAGAGATTTTTGTTGGCCTGATTCAAAACCCGCCTGCAACACTTGCGGAGTTCATTGACGAAGCCACTGCCATGAAGAGAGCCCTTCAACAGCGTGCCAGGCAGTATAACCGTGGTGTACACCCAAGTGAGGTCACTTCTGTGACTCTCAGCGATTACATCAGCGCGTTTCGAGAGCTTATCCGAGCTCTCATTAAGGAAGACCTACAAAAGATGCAGGCGACTGCTTCACCTGTAGAGCAGCTCTCCTTTGCGGAGATGGTACGCGCCGAGCTACGGCAAGCCATTCACGCTCCCCAACCGTCCGAGGCGCCACAACAGAGGCATTGCGTCAAGATGAGCTACGCGGAAGCAGTGCAACGTCCTCCATCGTGCAGTTGAACCAGCGTATTTTACCCCAATGAGCGACAAGATCAGCGAATGGAGATAGGCTTCCGTCCTCGCAGCTCACCGTTGATCGCCGAAGAAAGACCGAGAAAGAGTGACATCTGGCGTACACCCGACCACCGGTCCCTTTGTGTCCACTGAGGGGAAGCCGGACACGTCACCTAGCATGTCCATACCATCGCGTGGGTCTCCGTGGATTTCCGCCTAATGTTCCTCGTCCGCGACCTGGCGAGCGACCACTGGAGATAGAGAGTTTCATCTCGAATCATCGCAGTATCGAACATCGGTCGCAAGAGTCTCACTCGTCGTCGCCTGCTCGCTACAGGTCACCGAGCCCGGCCTATTCACGCAGCGCTCCGAGACGCCGTTCACCCAGTCCTGCAAGTCGGGAAAACTGAGTTCAGCGACCTCCGGAGGTGAGGCCGCTGACGCTGACTCTACGGAAGATCCTCCACTACGACGACAGTAACGGCAGCAAAAAGATGTACAGACACAGTCAAACGTGGTACGAAGAGTGATGACATCAAACATTGCGGTAACTGTGGACGGCAAAGAAGTAATGGCGTTAATTAATCGGAGATTTTGTAATACTGCCGAGTTGCTCGAGGGACCTAATTCTCGAACTGCATTTTGTGCGTGATAATGGAGCCGTGATAGATTTGCAAAAGTCGCAGGTGACGTTTTATACGGCACACGCTTTAGCGCGTAACGCTCACGGCAGGTACGTCAATGCTTTGAGAATTGTTGACGATGACGTCACGTTACCGCCGAAGAGCAGCGTGTTGACCTTGGTAGCCTGCGACGTTTTTGATGAGTTCAACGACTATGAAGGTATTGCAGAGGCAAATATCCCGCTGCTTCTCAAACAAAACATCTGCATAGCCCGATGCCTTGTTCGGTTAGAGAATAAACGCTCTCGAGTTCTGCTGGCCAACTTCAGGAATAAGTTTCAACACGTCCCTAGAGGCGCAATTGTCGCTTTCCTCAGTGAAATCGCCGACTTTTCCAATATCGGCACATTGGATACGACTTCACCGCATAACAAATCTTGTGCTGACCTGGGTAGCCGTACTCCCGTTAATCCAGAATTGCCAGATTCACGAGAAGAACGGCTGCTAAACCTTGTGAGGGAATTCTCGGAATGTTTCTCCACAGCATCGAAAGTTCAGCGTACCATCGTTACAAAACACCGCAATGTCACCGACGAGTCGGCGCGGCCGCTTCGCCAACATCCATACCGTGTGTCCCCGAAAGAAAGAAAGGTGATTAAGCGTCAAGTTCAAGAAATCCCTGAACGATGACGTCATTCAACCCTCGACAAGTCCGTGGGCGTCACCTATTGTCTTAGTAAAGAGAAAAGACAACATGCTTCGCTTCTTTGTCGACTATCGACGGCTTGACAAAGTCACCAAACGCGACGTTTACCCCCTGCCACGAATATATGACGCTTTAGACCGTCTACGCCACGCCCAGTTCTTTACATCATTAGACCTCAAGTCAGGCTATTGGTGAATTGAATTTGACGAGGGTGATGAAAAAACCGCGTTCCTGACGCCTGACGTGCTAAACGAATTTAAAGTGCTGCCTTTCGGCCTCTGTTCCACTCCCGCCTCGTTTCAACGCATGATGGACACTGTACTAGCTGGACTAAAATGGCAGACTATAGTTGCCAGCCTACCTTGCGTCAATATTATGTTCTGGTAGCTTACCTGTCATCCCCTCTGGCGCGCCATTGCGCACTCACTCAGCCCAACTGTCTTTCGGCGTAACCGTTGCAGGCATCCTCCAAGGGTTGGAAGCCATGATTTTTAACTGAATGCCAGGCAGCTGGCCATTCGGGTGCCGTCCAGGCTGATCCCAACCCTGATACTGACCTTGAGAACTACAGCGCCCCCGTAATGTGGAGCGGGTCTTTGGACTGGAACCTCTTCTGGAACGGGACCTCCCCTTGTCGTTGATGTTGGGATTCACCGTGATTGATGCGTCCCAGGCTTCTGCGCCTGCTCGCGATCTTTCCTAACGTCTGCGTCTGATGACGTATGACACTAAAAACCTGTTCTTGCACTCCTTGTCTGCCGCGGGATGGTGACCGTCGCACAGCCTGCTTGGATTGCACTGGTGCAGCTGATCTGCGCTCTTGATCTCGCAGCCTCTGCAGATGATTTCAGCTGGGTTCGGACAGACGTCAGACCAATGTCCCAACTTTCCACTGACGTAACGATTGTCGATGTTCTAGTCGTAAGCGAGTACTGCAAAAGTGAAGATCCATATCTCACGAATCTCGGCACTTTGTGTACTTCGAACGCTATGATGATTCTCCCAGTGTCCTTGATTCTCTTCGCCTGCAGCACGAGCGGGTTGTTTGCGTTCACAATCTTTCGGGTTACAATGTCCTGAGTATCGCTTACGGGAATCCCGCGAATCACTCCTTTACAGTTATCGTGGGGTGCGATGGCGTACGCGCTAACCTCCGAAACTTTGCCTCTAATGTCATTTTGCTTGACCTTGAGGTATCTTGAAGCTCTGTCTTGGTCCGGAGTGCTTGTCGCAATATAGGCCTCTGCACGTTGGAACAGATGATGTCCTGCATAGCCTCCTCCTCTTTGACACCGGCCGCCAGTACTATCGCATCCGCCATGGCTCCAGCGCCAATTCTCGAGATATCTAATCTTCCAGGTGGTCATAGCACAATTTCGCTAAAGTCCTTGGGTAGTGGCAGCATGCGTCCAGCTCGCAAAATTGTATGCTTGGTGTCATGCCTAGTGCGACTGGCTCGAACGTCTCCCCCAACGCCAGCCTTGGTCAACCCCTTGGCAATGGGAACGCTAACCGCTGCTAGCTTATTCGTTGAGCGTCTTATTTTGGCTTCCTTTCGACCCATGTCTTTCGTGCAATCTTCTCGAGACATGTACTCTTCCTCTACTTACTTTGTATTCCATTCTCAGTTGCAGGTCATGGAATGCGCTGATCGTTGAGTCACGTTGGCAAGCTTGGTTAAGCTTAAATCTTCTGGTGGTGTTGCCGTGTAAAAATGTCCTAAAATGGTTTAAAGGTCCACTCGGCAGCACAATTCTTGAAAACTTAGGCACACGATGTGACTGAAAACTCGGTTATGAATTTGTGGGTACCACAGGAAAGCATTCTTGAAAGCAGAAGCCGGTCTTCGCGCATCCGCACTTGTCGGAATCTAGTGCGTCTTCCTGACCTACCTGTTCCTTGCGATTGTTTTAAATGCGAAGCATTCCTTAGTGAACTTCGGTGACTTTAAGCGTATCTATCTATCTATCTATCTATCTATCTATCTATCTATCTATCTATCTATCTATCTATCTATCTGTCTGTCTTTCTGTCTATCTATCTATCTATCTATATATCTGTCTATCTATCTATCTATCTATCTATCTATCTATCTATCTATCTATCTATCTATCTATCTGTCTGTCTATCTATCTATCTATTTAGGCGCCTACGACTTTCAGCTCTCCTGGCCATTTTGATAGTGGTATCGATACCAAACTTGATATGGCATAACATGACTGTATGAAGAATATATCCGAGTAGTCATAACATGAAAATCATGACATGTATATTATGAATATCATTATTTACATTTCATCATCATGCAGCCCTTTCGGTGATTTCCTCCACATGCTTGTTGCATAACTGGTATGGTATGGCCTCATTGCAGCATTGCATTGAGGAGAGCTAAAAGTCGTCGGCGGCTATATGGATAGATAGATAAATACGCTTAAAGTCACCGAAGTGCGCTAAGAAATGCTTCGCATATAATAGATAGATAAATCGATAGATAGATAGATAGATAGATATGCTCAAAGTCGCCGTAGTTCGCTAAGAAATGCTTGAAATTTAATATATAAATAAATATATGTACAATATAAACACAGTGGCAACGCAAATTTACCTACAGGTTCTTTATTGATGTAAAATGTATAAGCCTTTACTGTAAGATACCGAAGTAGCAAGCATGTTTATTTAAAGTAATATTTATGGAAATAAAAAGATCGGCAGAATTTTGGAGCAATTTGTCCATATCGTGTCTTTGAGTAAAAAAGACAGAGGGGAACAATTAATTGCAATTACTCAAAGATGTTGGCATGAGATTGTGCGCAACGCCTGCAACTCTGTGCAGAATAAGAAAGCAAAGTAATTTTGTACAATGTAACGAGCAAGTAATTTGAAAAAATTCCTTTTTGTTTTTGAGCGTTGTGAATATGTTCTTACAGCCAACAAGATGAAGCACTCTCTAGGGATGAACCTCATTGTGGCAGAGGCCATCGCCATCGGTAATGCAACGTAAGCTCGCCGTCAAGAACGTTCACTTGACGAATAACACTTTTTACCAATATCGGACAGAACGCAGAAAGCGAAGCTACTTGTACAAATTTTCATTCGGTATCCAGAAAAAAACAAGCGTTGGCAAGAGCATTTGAGCGGGTTCAACAGTTGACATCGGTAAAATAAAACACTCCTGAAGACAAAGTCATACATTTGAGTCTAGCGGCGCATAAATTCAGCAACGTGAGACAAAATAAGCACACGAAAAATAATGGAGGTGATGTTGTCAAGGATTACAAACGTTATATTTCACTTCCAAACAGACATTACGAGTTTCGTAAATGAGTGAATATGATTATGTTGCGTTAGGATGCTGCACAGTTAAGATCTTAGTCACCATTTTCTTTTCGATTCATCGGTAAAACCAATATTGAGCGATCGCCTGCTTAGCAGAGGAGGATGAAAGAAAACTGAACGCAGAGCGTTGTATTGATGTAATGCGGGAGGTTACAAGAACTGTCAGAAGAGGAAAGCAAAGTAAGTCACCTCGAACTTACGTGAAGGAAAGTGGAGGAAAAGAGCAACCATCGAAAAACCATGATACTGATTGCGTAGAGGTACATCTTAGGCGCCAATAAACAGATCAATCCAGTGTTGCTCGCCATCGTTCAATTCCCAGTGATGTGATACCCCACATTCTAAAATAAAAAGGTGTGTTACGGCAGCCTATAAAGATAAGAGGCATTAACTCCATCAGCGCATACCGTAATACGAAACAGATGGCTCATTCGAGGTGTTATACCCGTGGCCACGACTGTATCAATACCATTTGCCGTGTCCACTTCGCATCATCCACACCATGCATGTTACTCGAACCATTCTGTTATGTTCTGTTACAGTTGTTTTGCTGCGGAAAAGTTCAGGTGCACATTGTCTCGGCTTCTGCATGTCAATATGTTCTCCAGTGAAACAATTACAATAATATTACCGAATAGTACACAAAACTGTAGATTCACTAAAAAACAAATAAAAAACTCATACTAGTTGAAATTTTATAATCATGTAAAGTTTGCTTGCAGCACTTCGCACTGTCGAAAATGTTTGCACACACAATTTTCTATTTCTACTCTCAGTATATGCACTAACACATCATTTCATATATGTGAACCCTTGGTTGTATACACCAGGCACATGTCCAACTGGTCTCCACTAAGAAGTTGGTCAGGAAGATGTTCGCCTTTTTCTGAAGCTCCATATCAGGCCAGGGTCCAAGTAATTTTTTTAATATTAGGAGCAGTCTTTTCGAACTTCCTTTATCTCCTAAATTTTTCTCTTTCATTTTCTATTCCTACTCTCAGTATATGCATTAACACAAAATTTCACATTTATCAACCGTTCTACTGATTATAGCATAAATTAGCGGAATTGCTTGGAGGATGTCAAGCTTACCGATTGTGCTGCACGCGATATCCGGCACCAGCGTAGCTTTCATTGACTGGTTTGCCCTCTGCGACCTCCTGACGTTGCGCCGCTCTCAACGTGTAGTGCTTCGCCCTTGGACGTCTTCGACCTAGCCACTAACTTTCCTATATTCTTCTATTCTGCCAGTTGCCTTTCCAATTTCTTTATCTATATTATTCCATTATTCTTTTATGCCTTCTTCTCCCATCCGCTACAAGGCACTGCAGTGTGTTGTCCATGAGGCCAAGAGAAATTAGATGCTTTTTTCTTCTTCTCAAAAGCCGCACAGAAGAAACACTCAGAGAAATAGCGCCAGCCAGTTAGTTATAGCGATGAATTACACAACTGTTCGAGTGATTGACTTTCTTCCACTGAAAGGGATACCTAAGAATTAGGTCAGTTGAACCACAGCTACACTCCAGAAACTGGAGCCGCAGACTGAGTAGTTAAAGCCACGGCAAAGTTCTGTTTGGCGTTGAATACCCCGTAGCAGACTTGAAGGGACAGTGGTGCCATACTGCCGGCAGATTTGGTGGAGAAGTTTGCCCCTGTTTTTGTTACTTCTCCTTTTGGGATTTTTGTCTTCTACGGCAGATTCGCAAGTGCGTGTGCGACGTTGGCCGATTTATTAGCGGAGTGAAAAAAAATCAGCGGAATAAAAAAGCGCAATGAAAGTTGGGGCGCGTTCTGTTGCTGGGTACGCAGCTGGGCAATTAGGAGATTGTGCCTCAGAGTTAGGTAGTCAACCATGCGTTCCTTTTCTGGTGTTGTCCGACGGACGTATCTCAGAAGTAGGCTCTCGTCGCCGCTGATTGTGCCGAGTCGACCACACACGACGCCGGGGACGCTGCGCTTCCATTAGCTGTGTCATCGCAAGTCTATTGTTCGAGGGATAAATAAGGCAAATCAGTAAATAGGTTAAATAAGAATTAAAGGTCAAAATTATTTCTCAGTGCATGCTGATAACGCAGCCTTTGACGCACGATAGACCATTCGTAAACCCGATACCAGCGAACGATGACCTTCGTGACCCGAATTACAGGGTCTTTCATCTTGGGCCGTGTAACGACTAAGTACGTCTCTATATTCAACAATTTGAATAGTGGTCGTTTGTGCTTAGTGCGGGTTGGGCCCTGCAGGCGACGGTGGCTTGTCGGGTGAACTCTCTTTTACAGGCACGCGCGAGTATCGCTTAATTCTCCCCAGCTGTGGCGAAAAAGCAGCATTGCAGGCGTACATTTTTGTAGCATTTCAACCTACCGCAATTACCCATTCTTGCCACGTTCATTTTTTATATATACACAAAGCCTAACGATATGTTTTTTGCTGACACAGCTAGCGAAAGCGCAAAGTCGCCGTCGTCACGCGTGGTCGACGCGGCCACGTCCAACGTCTCACACGCACTCGCGAAATGCACCGCGGACGACACAATGCCCTCACGGGGAAGTCACAACAATAGAGCAAATTTTTCCGCCCAATCTGGTGTCAGTCTGGAAACAACCACCCCGAAGTCTGGCAACTGAGATATTCAGCGCCCAGCAGAACCTTGCAGCGCAGCAACCAGTACTTAAGCGCTGTCTGTCCTTGCCTCTGGAATAAAGAGTCGTGGCCACCACATAGACACGGTCACGTGTGCCTGTCATTAGTCTACAGTCTTGTTTGTCGCAATATTAGAACACGTGAGGCTATATGCCAATATTTTGCATAATGAAACCTCATAACTGCAAGTGAACGTCATTCTATCTGTTTTGCAGCTGTTATCATCATGGCCCCGAACGAAGCTGCTGCGGGTGCAGGAGGAGCCTGCGCACAAATCGGTGCCCTGGGAAAGAAGTGAAGTGCAGTGCAATCGGAAGACAGCCATTTGTCGTAGTCATACAAGAAAAGCTACCCTTACGCCCAATAAAGCGCTAAAACAATGTTATGAAGGTCAACGCAGTATTTCCTTTCTGTGAAAGCTTTGTAAGCTATAACTGGAAAATAATTCTTTGCAATATTTCGGAGTGAGCATGCGAGGCACAGCCCGTAATTTAGCCATTGTTAAAACACACTACTGTCACGTAGCTCTACAGAATGAAGGTAATTGCGGTGGCTACTTTGCGTATCAACCCGGTAATCTGTCACAATTATTTGCAGACTTGTTGCCCCTTGACCTCTGGACGTGCTGAAGGTTAACAGAAAATAATTACCACGATGACCTCTCATTTCTATGTTTAAAACGGCATTGCTAATAGCAGATACTGTCCGTGAATAAAAGAAAACAAAGTGGAAAAAAAGAGCCTAAAAGAAGAAATAATGCAAAGAAAAACTTTTCTGCCCAGACGTGCTTGGCAAAATATTACCCACAGACAGAAGCGAGTTCTGGGGCCTCTAGGTTATGCACCCAATTTGTTTACAGTGAAATGTCCTATCAGACCACAACAACGGTTCATTCCGACACCGCAGTTCTGTGCCATTACTATCGCCGATGTCTGTAACCAGTTTTGCCCAAAATAAATTAAAAATCGGCAAATCCACGTTCCTGCGAATTCACGTTATGCGAAGCATGCGCAGGGAAGCTGGTTGTGTTGCAATTTTTGTTATAGCGACACGCTATGAAACGACACTAACCATATGTACAAATATTGCACGCACAGACATATGTTTTTGAGTTGCAGATGTTTATACTGTAGAGAAGCTTGCGAACACTGAAATCGGTCGAGCTCTAAGGTGCCTTCTAGTGGGTCTACCCAAAAAGAATGCCGCTCGCGCTGAGAGACCGTGCTTGGCCGTTACTGTCGCCATTGTGCGTGCTCGCTGTGTGCCGGAAGAGAAACGCCTTAACAATTTGGTGGAGAGTGCTGTGCCCTTCAAACATCTTCGGTTCGCATTCGATGCATTTGGAGCTTAGATCCCGTACCGTGCCTTCTACCATGCACCAAGACGCCGCTCAGCAAACGCTTTCTCTTGCGCTGACGCCATGTTCCGGTGTCCTACGTATCCGCGACCCTCCTGTCTTCACCGGAGCGAATGGCTCCGACGTCGAGGACTGGCTTGCCATGTACGAACGCGTCAGCGTCCCCAATCATTGGGACGAGGCAGATAAACTCGGAAACCTGGTTTTCTACATTGCGGCTGTGGCCGGCATGTGGTATAACCACGCATCCAATTTCGCAACCTGGTCCGATTTCAAGATCACTATCACCAACATTTTTGGCCCACCTGCCGTTCGTAAGCTGCAAGTCTAGCAGCGCTTACGTGAACGTGCTCAGCAGACCGGTGAATCATTCACCAGTTACACACTGACGATGTTCTGGACCTGTGCAAGAAAGCCAGCGACAGCATGTCCGAATTAGACAAGATCCGGAATGTCATGAAGGGCATTGACGATGATGTCTTCACGAAGCTACTTGCCAAAAACGCAGGCACACTGACTGAGGTCATCACGCTGTGCCAGAGCTACGAGGAGCTCCGCCGGCAACGTTCGATGACCCGTCACTCCACACCACGAGATGCAGGGCTTGCTGGCTTGGAGGCGAGCTGTGATCAGGTGGCACTGCTGGCAGATCTCAAGCCCTTCATACGTGAGGAAATCGCGCGGCAGTTCTCTCTCCTGCCCTCTGCCCACCCAACGGCTGCTCAACAATGGGCCACTCCCATTCTTCCACCTATCCGCCGAGCAATTGAGCAGGAAATAGTGGAGGTCATCCCTGCGCGCCACCCACAACAGCTTCAGGCCCCTGCGCCCCCAAGTTACGCCCAAGTGGTCGCCAGGCTGCCTCCAGTCGTTCAACCACCCATCCCACTGACTTACCCCGGTCCTGACAAAATCGTCCTCGAAAAACTGAGAAAATTGTCTGCCGGCCAGGCCACTTTGATAACGGAGATGCAGAGCCTCAAAACCGAGCTAACAAGTACAAACAACTCTATCACAAATCTAAGCACCCGTCTCGCAGACTTAGAAAAGCATTACCAAAGTCTTCTAGCTCTCCGAACAGAAGTCGAAGCCCTAATTCTAAGACTGGTCAACTAACCCATCGTATGTGGGACACTGAAGAGCGCCTTGACGACCTAAAAATGATTCCCGACGCAACAACCTTATATTTTACGGGTTTCCCGACACCAACGCAAGGAAACATACGCTCCATCGGAACAAATAATCATTAACCACTGCCTCGAAAGCTTTGGTCTTACAATCTAGACTAAAGATATAGAGCGTGCATTATTGTTAAGCTAACGACCCATTATTGTAAAGCTTTTATAATTCAAAACTAAAGAATCTATCCTTTCGAACGGCCCAAAACTAAAATGCATTAATTTCAGCGTTGGCGAAGATTTCACGCGTCCAGTTCGAACTGCACGAAAACAGCTTGTAACCTTTGCTAGAATCAAGTCTGTACCATTTTTATTACGCTTCAAAACCCTGCACATCGGAGCGCAGCGATATATCTGTGACAATGCAGCAGGAATTCTCAGAGCCGTATCGTAGGGACCATGTCGCGTCAGCTAGCACGCCATCAGCACCGTACAAACGCAAGAGCAAACCTGTCATTTTCTGTACTTTATACTAACATACGTAGTCTTCTTCCGAAGCGCGTGCCCTGTCTAATCTAGTACAATCATCCGGCAGTATTGTACTGATACTAACAGAAACATGGCTCAGTGACGACATTTCAGACACAAAGGTACTGGCCGACTTGTCAAACTTTAACGTCTTTCGTCACGATCGTAAAAATGAACGTGGCGGAGGCGTACTTATCGCCCCTAAAAAAGAACTATCATGCTATCTAATCAACACATCTTCCCAACTAGAATCATATTCGGTAATATGCCGTGCCCCTCCCGAAACAATAATACTTGGCGTATGCTATAGGCACCCTTGAACTGACCCAGACTTCCCCCGCAAACTTAACGAAATCTTATCCCAGATAACTAATAAACACCTTAAAGCACGTATTTTGCTTTATCGGGATTTTAACTTTCCCTCCATTAATTGGCTCAATCAGGTTTCACCATCCTCGGGAAATACTGAAGCAAGAGAATTCGTCGATGTTTGCCTCAACTTTAACCTCATCCAACAGCTAACCGAACCAACGCGCGTCACTAGTGAGTCCTCAAACATTTTAGACTTGGTACTAACAAATATCCCCGAAGCTTAAAATCTATTACACACTTACGTGAAATTAGAGATCACAAATTCATTCATACCATATTTATCTTCACCCCAAAAATACGCCCCGTTTTCCGCCAAACGATTCACTTGTATGATAAGGGTAAATATGAATTAAATAATCGTGAATTACGAGATTTCCTACCATACTTCGAACTTAATCTCGGTTCCTGTTCTCCCAATGACAGCTAGTTAATGCTGCTTAAGGACAAGATAACTGTCTTGACTAATAATTTCATCCCCACAGTAAGCTTTACTGCCAATAAAAATAAACCACGGTTTTCCAAAAGTTTGAAAACACTTGAAAATAAAAAAGCGCCTCTTCAGAGCTGCGAAGTTTAACGGTAATGCGTGCGCATGGGGCAAGTACTATGCTGCGGAAGATGCTTATTTAGCTGAAACTAGAAAAGCGAAACAGACATTCTATCTTAATGATTTATCTAAAAATTTGAAATCTAATGCTAGAAAATTCTGGGAAATCATAAACCCGCAACTAACACGAGACATCACGCTTACAAACGATAAAAATGAAGACGTAAGCGACACTGTTTGTGCCAATATCTTTAACACCGCGTTCTCATCAGTGTTCACTAAAGAAGCCAACGTACCACTTCCTACGCCTCCTACTACGTCATTACCTGTGATGACCCCTGTTGTGTTATCCGTTAGTGACATTTCATCACTCATTGAAAAATTAAAACTTTCATCATCAGCTGGCGTAGACAATAATAACTCGAAATTGTTAAGAAATACAAAGGAAATTATTGCAGTGTACTTTTCGATGATGTTCTCAGTGTCACTCAAAACAGGAAGTTTGCCAGACGACTGGAAGGAGGGAAAGGTCATTCCAGTCCACAAATCAGGTAACAGACAGTCTCCCCTAAATTATCGACTCATCGCTCTAACAAGCGTCCCCTGCGAAATCATGGAACTTGTCATATATTCACACATCAAGATTTTTCTTGACACCAACAATTTGTTTCATTCTTTCCAGCATGGATTTCGTAAATCATTATCCTGTGAAACCCAACTTGCTATATTTATTCATGATACATACTCTTTTCTCGACCGTCACTTTCAGACCGATGCAATCTTTCTAGACTTCGCAAAAGCCTTTGTTAAGGTACCGCACAAACGTCCACTGTTAAAACTTTCCCAGCTGAACCTGCACCCCAACATTCTTGCATGCATCACACAATTTCTTACTAACCGCTCTCAGTTCGTCTCCATTAAAAATAGCCGTTCTAGTTCCCTCCCAGTAACATCCGGCGTCCCCCAAGGATCTGTACTCGCACCCCTCTTGTTCCTAATATATATTATTGATCTTACTGTTCATGTACCTTTCCATATCCGTTTATTCGCCAACGATTGTGTCATCTATCGCATAGTTAGTAACATTTCTGATCAACCTACACTCCAACAGGATCTGGATCTCGTGCAACAGTGGTGTGATCTTTGGTTGATGAAGCTTACCTCACTGAATGCAAACTCGTCTCATTTCAACGCCAGCGTAATTCTTTATCAATATCATACCTAATCTCTAACTCCGCTATTGAACAAGTTCAGTCATATAAATACCTAGACGTCATCTTAACATCTGACCTTTCCTGGAACACACACATCAACATCATATCATCCACGAACAGATCCCCCGGTTTCCTAAAGCGTCATTAGCGTCACGCACCCCTAGACATAAAACTTCTGGCTTACAAATCGCGCATCAGACCTAAACTAGAATATGCAGCACCCATTTGGAGCCCGCACCAGATATACCTAATAAACGAAATAGAATCTGTACAAAATCGTGCCACTTGGTTCATTCACTCTTCATATTCATACGAAATAAGCATATCATCCCTGAAACGTGACATTGATATTGGTAATCTTTCTGCTCGTCGACGCATTGCCAGCCTCTGTTTGTTTCACAAGTTCTTTCACAGTTCCTTCAGTCAAGCACCTTACATCATCCCACCAATGCGCATACCTCACCGAACGACCCATCCTTTTTCAATCGCACGCGCTCGCATTACTACTTTTGCTGCCTCATTTTTTCTTCGTACAGTAGTGGAATGGAATGGCATTCCCCGTGACATTGCAGCCATCACATGTTCATCAACGTTTGCGCAATACATAAATACATATTGTTTGTCAGATCACTTTCTGTAACCTCCATTTGTTAACCCACCCCTTATGTAATACCCCCTCACCGGGGTCTTTAAGGTAACAAAGAGGAGTGAAGTGAAGTTACGCGGAAGCGGCCGCAAAACCTCTCTCCTTTGCAGCGGGTATCCCGGCTACGTTTGTTGACGTGACCTCTCAGACTCAGCTCCAGCTCCCCCTGTAACCTTTCCAGCCACCGTTCTGTCCATCGGCTCTTGCGTCATGGACAAGACCTACCCCGGCGAACCAATGGCGCGCACCCGACAACCGGCCCATCTGCTTTGCCTGCGGTTAAGCCGGTTACGTAGCCCGTTATTGCCATCGCGTACAGCCGGCTCCAATTTATTTGTCTGTTGCTTGCCACTTCAGCCGTCCCTATCACGACGAACCAACGTCTATGCCACCGCCGTCTCGCCCAGGTCCATCTCCTCGAAGGTCGCCGTCTCCACGACGTCCTTTCCTGTCCCCCATGAGGCCAAGTTCGGCTACTCATGAGCGGTGAAACTAGTTGTCGCAGTCCCCCAAATAAGGACAGCGATGCTATTGCAAAGTGAAAGCCCTCAGAGCCGCCCATCTTATGTCATAGACGTGCTTGTGGACGGTATTCATGCATCTGCTCTTATTGACACTGGAGCTGCAGTATCCGTTATGGACGAAAACTTTTGCCGCTTGCTTCGAAAAGTGACGACGCCAATTTCTGGGTTATCCCTTCGTACTGCCAGTTGACATCGTATCCATCCTAAAGCAGAGTGCATAGCTCGCGTTGTCATTCAGGACGTTCGGTATATCAGCCAATTCATCAGCATTCCTGCATGCTCTCATGACATCATCCTGGGGTGGGATTTTCTCTCCCGCAATGACACCTTCATCCGTTGTGCCACTGCCGAAATTGAACTCTGACCCTTCTCGCATATGACGCCGGAAGACAATCCCTCGAAACTGAGCAAGATTTTTGTGAAAGACGATACCATAGTGCCTCCAAGCACGACGATGGGTGTATCTGTCTACTGCGCTGGACTCTCCGACACAATTGCACTCGTTCCGCCATCCAACCATGCTTGCCGAAGCAAGGGGTTGCTAGTACCTTTAGGGACCGTGCAAATCACCCAGGGCAACGCCGCTATTTTGTGAACAACCCATCCCCGTACACTGTTACCTTGGTTCGAGGGGATTGTCTCTGCAGAGTGGAACCAGTGAATAACGCACAAGTCCTGGACGTACCTGATGCCTCGCGTTGTTCCAATTCGCGTACCATCAGTGCTGTTTCCACTTCTGATTCATTATCTCCTGATGTATTTTGCTCCTACATCGACGACAACCTTACGTCCGTACAGTGTTCCCAGCTTCTGGAGCTGTTGCGAAAATATCGTTCTTCTTTCGATGTCGGGCGAAATTCTCTCGGTCGCGCGTCCGCTGTTACGCATCGTATTGTCACTGGTGCCCCTCCACCATTACGGCAACGTCCCTACCGCGTGTCGCCTGCTGAACGTCGTAAAATTAACGAGCAGGTTGATGATATGCTCAGACGCGACGTTATTCGGCCTTCGGGCAGTCCATGGGCGTCTCCTGGTGTTTTTGTTGCGAAGAAAGATGGTTCTGTGCGGTTCTGTGTGGACTACAGACGGCTGAATAGGATCACTCGCAAGGATGTTGATCTAGTTCAGCGCATCGATGACGCCATTGACAGCCTTCAGGGAGCCGAATTTTCTGCTTCTCTCGATCTGCGCTCGGGGTACAGGCAAGTACCCATGGCTGAAGACGCTCGACCGAAGACCTCCTTCGTCACACCAGACGGCTTGTACGAGTTCAATGTCATGCCATTTGGTCTATGTAATGCACCTGTGACTTTTGAGCGCATGATGGACACCGTTCTGCACAGCGTGAAATGGTACACGAGCTTGTGTTACCTCGACGATATCATTGTCTTCGCTCTGGATTTATCCACGCATCTACAACGTCTGAAAGAAGTTTTCGCACGTGTGAGCAATGCCGGCTTGCAACTAAATCTGAAAAAGTGCCGCTTTGCAGCACGGCAACACACCATCCTAGAGTACGTCGTGTCCAAGGATGGAATTCTTCCTGACCCAGCCAAGCTTCGGGCCGTGGCCGAATTCCCCAAACCAGCGTCCGTCAAAGAACTGCGTAGTTTTGTGGGCCTGTGCTCATACTTCCGATGCTTCATACGAAACTCTGCCACGATTATACCACCGCTGACGGAGCTCCTTGGAAGTAACGGGCCCCTGAATTCGTGGTCGCCTAAGTGCGACGACGCGTTCGCGAAGCTCCACCATTTGTTGACGTCTCCTCCCATTCTACGCCACTACGACCCTACGGCCCCGACGAAGGTGCACAAAGACGCCAGCGGTGTAGGCTTCGGCGCTGTCCTGTCGCAGCGCAAACCCGGATTCCTTGAATAAGTCGTAGCATATGCAAGCCGTACGCTCACTAGAGCCGAGACAAACTACACCGTCACGGAGTAAGAGTGCCTGGTGATTGTTTGGGCCCTTACAAAGTTTCGACCTTATTTGTATGGTCGCCCTTTCGATGTCGTCACCGACCATCATGCACTTTGATGGCTTTCATCATTGAAAGATCCCTCAGGCCGTCTCGCCCGTTGGGCTCTTAGCTTACAAGACTACGACATCTGCGTGCTGTACCATAACGGACGCCAGCATGCTGACGCCGACGCCCTCTCGCGCTACCCTCTGCCTGAAGGTGATGTGATCTGCTCAGTATCCTCGGCTGCTGTTTCTGTCATTGATGTTGACATCATCGCTACCGAACAGCGAAAAAATAATTGGATCGGCCCGCTCATCTACTTGCTCTCTGATCCATCCGCAACGCCATCCATGCGTGCCTTGCGTCGTGAAGCTCGCCATTTCGCCATCCGTGACGGCCTTCTACACCGATGCAATTATGACGCCGATGGCCGGCAGTGGTTACTCGTGATACACCGCAGTCTGCGGTCAGAGATATGTGAATTCTTCCATTCTGATCCGCAATGCGCGCACTCTGGGTATTCAAAACTTACCAACGCATTCGACAACGCTACTTCTGGCGCAGGATGTACCTCTACGTGCCGCAATTTGTTCGCTCCTGCCTCGCTTGCCAACGCCGCAAACCGTCAGCACACATGTCGCCAGCCAGTCTGCAACCGTTACCTTGCCTAGAGCGTCCGTTTGGGCGCATAGGTATCGATTTGTGTGGACCACTTCCTCTGACGTCGGCTGGTAACCGCTGGTCCATCGTCGCCGTAGATCATTTAACGCGATACGCCAAAACCACCGCTATCCCTGCGGCTACTGCGCGTGATGTTGCGTCCTTCCTACTGCATTGATTCATACAGCGTCACGGTCCACCTCAGGAGCTTCTAAGCGATCGAGGCCGTGTCTTCTTTTCAGAAGTCGTCAAAGCCATTCTCACGGAGTGCCATTCTGTCCATCGCAAAACTACTGCTTACCACCCGCAGACGAATGGTCTCACCGATTGCTTTAACCGCGCTCTCGGCGACATGCTTTCGATGTAAGTCGCCGCCAACCACACGAATTGGGATACTATACTGCTCTTCGTCACATACGCCTACAACACCGCCCCTCAGAGCACAACCGGGTTTTCACCTTTCTTCTTGCTGTACAAAAGGCACCCGTCACGCTATCGACACGATACTCCCGTACACGCTGGATCCATCTGAGTGTGCACCTATTTCTGAGACAGCCAGGCTTGCTGAAGAGTGTCGAGAGCTTTTCAAGACTCATACGACGCATGAGCAAGAGCGGCCGAAGAGTATTCATGATGGCTCCACCACTTCTGAGCCCACGTTCCTTCCTGGTTCTCTTGTATGGTTCTCAATCCCGACCTCTGTAGCTGGCCTTTCTTCTAAATTACCTCCTACATACGAAGGTCCCTACCGTGTCAATAAGTCCACATCTCTGGTCAACTATCTTATCGAACCAATTTAACAAACTTCGAACATGCGCCGTCACGGGTGCGAGATAGTCAACGTGGAGCGCCTGAAGGCTTACTATGAAACATTCATAGTGACAAGCTGTTAGGTCGCCAGGCGGCTCCCTCTTCAAACCCGGGGTAATTGTAGAGAAGCTTCCGAACACTGAAATTGGTTGAACTCTCAGGTGCCTTCTCGTGTGTCTACCCAAAAAGGAT
The DNA here is from genome assembly GCF_013339725.1 of Rhipicephalus microplus. Taxonomy (NCBI): domain Eukaryota; kingdom Metazoa; phylum Arthropoda; class Arachnida; order Ixodida; family Ixodidae; genus Rhipicephalus; species Rhipicephalus microplus. Next base: position 3,191 of record NW_023608399.1, on the reverse strand, counting down.
GCCACTCGCGCTGAAAGCCCGTGCTTGGCTGCTACTGTCGCTATTGTGCATGCTCGCTGCGTGCCAGCTAATAAACGCCTTAACAATATAATTAGTTGTTGGCACGTACGGAAGGATGCCAAATGAAACATGTGTATTAGAACACAAGAGGGAGAGAGAACATTTAATAATAAAAAGTGGTTCATCGTGGTTGGGGCCCTTCTTGTAAGGCTCCACTGGCCACAGGGGCTCGGCGGGCCTGACCAAGAGTCACTGGGTGGCTTCCCAGGGTCCGTTCAGCAAGTCGCGCCTCCCCCGACCACGTCTGTATTGGGTGCGTATTTCCTATGTCGACTGTGACAGGTCATTCTGGACAGCTGTAGGTAATATTGCCCGTTACAATATGTGTTAGTGTAGGAGTATCTGCGTACCACGGCCATCAGTTGGGATATCTTGTCCGGTACATCATGTGAAGCTTATGCAGATTTGTGAATGTATTAGTCTGCAGGTAGCGCAAGTCCAAAGCTTGATGCCTACTGATATCCTTATAGGGAGGTGCCCTGATACAGTGATCTAATCTTAGTTTTTTTTTTTCAAGATTCCCCGCCGCGTCACTTGATTTGTGTCCTCTTTAGCAGAAGGTGGTAGTGGGGCTCGGCCAGTGAGTACTCGGCCTTGGCCATTAACAAGTTCATTTAAATCCTGGCCCTCAAGGGCCCAACATCAGACTAACCCATGATCAAAGAAGAGTTCGTTTCCCAACAGCTTGATGTCCTTTGTGGGTGATACGTCGTTGAGCTACATGCGACAAGCTGTCTGAGAGTCTGAGATGACGTAAGCAGGGATACCCTATTTTTCTGCCATTGGAATAGCGAGAGCGATGGCAGCTGCCTCAGCTGACGCGGAGAATAAGGTACGTATGGAGGCGGAGTTGATGAGTTTACCCCGGTTGACTACATCGAGAGCAAAGAAGGTGCGAGAGTGCCTTTGCTGCTAAGGGTAGGGACTGACGCCTGTATAAAAAACGTCAGGACGATTTTTCTGTCGCTTCATCCTCCTTACTCGAGCTTTTCGGCGTCCTATATGGTGGTATGGATGCATATTGCGAGGAATGGACTGCTTCATTATGCGCTGTCTGAGATTTTGCGAGAGAAGGTTGTGGCTTGAGAACAATATTGAGGTGAGATAGGATATCCGAGTATTTGTTAGAGAAATTCCCCTGTGGTGTGCCACAGAGTCGTTCTCACTGGGAGATGAGTGTGGAAGCTGCCAGCTCCTCGCAGGTGTTATGCACTCCCTGTTCCAGCAAGTGCTGTGTGCTTGTACTCGTAGGTAGTCCAAAGGCTGCTTTAAACGAAAGTAAAATTATTATGTCAACTTGCTGCTCTAATTTCCGGGTTGTCTGGTAAGGGAGAGCATAGGTAAGCCGACTCAGAACAGGTGCTTGCACAAGCTTTAGAATGTCATGCTCAGTCATGCTCTTATTTCCTTTGGATATTCTTCGTATGACCCCTATCAGGCTTTTTATTGTATGCTTCAGCTTATCTAAGGCAGTCTTGACACTCGTTGTTTCCTGAATGTGCCTGCCGAGTATTTGAAGAGTGCTTACTCTTCTGAGTGGCCATCCTCCCAAGTAAAATGTTAGCTCAGGTGCTTAGCAAGACTGCGGCTTATATGGAAGTATGTGAATGTATTTAGATTTCACCAGCGCACTTCATCCCGGCTTTTTCTTGGTAGTCATCCACAAAATTTAAAGCAGTTTGCAGGGTATTCTGGCGCTCTCCGTAGGACCCTTGGGTGGTCCAAAGGGTTATTTTGTCTGAATACGTTGCAAAGCCCAGGCGTGGTTCATGAGTGACCATTATGGCCAGCTTGCATAGCCCGACGCTAATAAAAAAGGGTGACGATACAAAGCCTTGCAGTGTACCTCAATTGGGCATTCTGAAGTGGTTGGATTTGAGTGAACCCAATGCGAGACTTGCAGTGCAATCGCGCAGAAATGTTTGAACTTAATTGTAAATACGTTGGCCACATCCAATATATTCCGATCTTTGAAATATCGCTTCGTGAGAGATAGTGCGAAACGCCTCATGCACATCCAATGCCAAGACTGTTTTGTCAACACGGCCTGAGGGTAGATTCAATACTTCATTCTTGAGTATCAGAAAGATGTAGTATACCAAACCCCTCTGCGGAAGCCGAACATCATATTGGGAATGAGCTACTTTTCCTCAACATGCATTTCAAGTCGCTTCGGCGCGACCATTTGGAACAACTTACCCAGACAAGAAGTCAATGAAATGTGGCGAAGGATATTGGGTGTTTTGGGTTTGCTTGGTTTGGGTACACGAAATATATTACCCTTTTTCTAAAGGGCAGGTAGTTCTCCTTCTGGCATCGAAACAATGCTGTTAAAGTAGTCTGTGAGATGTTGTAGTGTTCTGTCAACATTTCTTATCATGGCATTGGTAACACCATCAGGGCCCGGGGAAGCCTTTTTTTGAAAGCTCTGAGCCCTGAGTAGAGCTCCTCAACTGTGACTAGAGGGTCTGGAATGGAATTTGGGGACGCCATGTATTGTCGCACAGCTACAATGCTCCGGGTGGAAGGCCTTGCGCTGGCGATATATCTTTTCGTAAGCTCGTCCAGAAGTTCCTCGGTGCTCCTCTTTTATTCAGCGGCAAGTTTTGTTAATGTATTTGTCTTTTCGCTTCCCGTGCTAGCAGGATCTATTATTGTGCGCAAGATGGCCCAGGTTTTTTTTTCTTAAACTGCCTTTGATCGAATCACAGAAAGTCAGCCAATTGCTTTATATGAGGTCTGCTGCATAGAAGTTGGCTTCACTTGTTAGCTGGCAGATCCGCTGCTTCGGTTTGTGGTTAAGCTTTTGGCGTTTCGAGCGTTTAACAAGTCCCTATTGGGCCTCCCATATGTGTGCTAGGTGATTGTTCTTTGCTGGTCCGTTCACTGTAGTTTCATACGTCTTGGAAACTAGAGCATGGGTTTCAGTGATGTCTTCTCTCCAATTTTGTGCTGGGGTTGGTTTGCGGAGTCTGTTCATATGCGCTTCGCGGCATTTCCTCCAGTCTGTTAACTTCATTTTACCCAGTGGCCGTCTAAGGCGTGTGGGGCTGCATTGTATTTGCGTCATGTTATGGTCACTTCCAAGTGTTTCCTCAAGGTTATTCCAATGCACTTGCCGCATGTTCTCG
>NW_023608398.1:0-28910 GCF_013339725.1 Rhipicephalus microplus | reverse complement strand
GCCACCATTGCTCCGAATTACCATAACGCAAGGCTGATCAGTTTATCGGAGACTAAAGTGGACCCCTTTTTTGCGCTTCCACAACACTACACATTAAAAAAAGATTTGTAACATAATCAGCTCACAGCACCTTCAACAAAGCAGCATTGATATCTATTTTCGATCAAAGAAAATAATTTTCATGAAGCAGCACATCATTTGACCAGTCTATAAAAAGTTTGCTCGTTTGCATCCGTAACTGCATCAGCCAGTCGCAGCAGAACGAAAGCGTGGACAAGTTATACAATGTTATTGGGTCCCTGTTCAGCGCTAGCCTGCTCTGCAATGCTACAGCACAAGGCACCAAAGCACCGCTTAGGCGGCTCGCACCGCAAGAGCCTACAAAAAAAATCGTCACAACTACAATGTTGGAGAAATTTTACTATATCGTAATATTCACTCCTATTAACATAATTCAGTTAATATTGTGGTGAAGGAAAACCTTGCCTCAGTTGTTGATTTTCTCCGACGTGCAGCCAACAGTCACCACTGTCGAAAGGGGGGGGGGAGGGGCTCGCGCCTTCTTTACCCTCCACGGCTGGTACGCCGATGCACAGATGACACAAAACATCGTTTTCAGCATCCTACACAAGCCATATGCTTCTTTGGAATGCTCCACTTCTTCTCTGGGAACCCACTGTGTTCAGGGTAGTTGGTATTGATCCATAACATTTCTAAGCACTAAATGCACGTATTTAAGACGAACCGACCGCTTGTCCTGTGTCCTTCTCTTGTGTCACGAACGTGCATTTAGCGCTTACAAAAGTTACAGATCCCTCTTCTTTGTTCATTTACACCTCCTCCTTCCTTTCGAGCTCATGAAGTATCAAGTGTCTGTTCCTCCGACGCTGCACATAGGCCGCTCCCACACCTGAATCTCCATTATGCATTCCTGCCTCTATGTGGCCCTACGTATTCTTGTACTTCAACGCTTATTCAACTCGGCGAACATTCATTGAAGAGTCCCTGAAACAGTATTTTGAAGTTCTGTCAGCGTTTAGGTTAGAGCAGCATGAAACCATTCGCACCATAAATTGAGTAACACGCAGTGTGCCGAGGCCTATACAGTCAATTAAATCACGCCCTCCTTTTCACCTATGCCTGACTGCCGCAATTCACGAGGCACGCTGGCGATCGCAGAGCTCTCATGAGTGCGCTCGCCTTTTTGAGCTTTTACGAGTCTAGACCTCCGAGATGGCGCTTCGACTGGTTGCGTGCAGTCTCGGAGGCCATCACGCAGTGCGCCTGGCAGCACGCACGCCGTCTGGCAACAGAAACATTGACCACGAAATAAGTGGTTGATAACTGCTCTCATAGGTGCTGCCACCCTACCAGTTGATCTTTCTTATGCACATTCTACAGCCCATGACAGCCAGTCAGATAAGCAGCCACGTGGACGGGGCTGCTGACGTGCTTTCGGAGGAGCATGTTGCTCTATGAATGGGCAGCTTAAAAGGCATTTGACCGAGTTGCAAAGATCTCCACCGATTTCCAGCAACTGGCAGCTTTCAGGCGTAGTAATAAATTACACAGTTTACGCAGAGTGTTCAAATCGGTCTCTAAATAACCCTTGATACTTAATCTACCAGCCCCATGTGTTTGTACAAAATCAACAAAACCGTTTCAGGTTCCTCTAAACAAAAGCCCAGTGTTTTATCAGCCACTAATATAGGCCATAGCAAGACAAACCATTACAAAGTGCCCAGCTATAATTCATCGTGATCAACTACCACCGCATTTTAAAAATTCACAGCTACACAGAAACATGATTTGCATCGCAGACACATAGTAGGTACTTTGCGGTCGCAATCACAATTGGCACCTTGGGAAAGTTTACAACGGCCAATATAGCCCCGCCGCGGTGGTCTAGTGGCTAAGGTACTCGGCTGCTGACCCGCAGGTCGCGGGTTCGCATCCCGGCTGCGGCGGCTGCGTTTCCGATGGAGGCGGAAATGTTGTAGGCCCGTGTGCTCAGATTTGGGTGCACGTTAAAGAACCCCAGGTGGTCGAAATTTCCGGAGTCCTCCACTACGGCGTCTCCCATAATCATATGGTGGTTTTGGGACGTTAAACCCGACATATCAATCAATCATTACAACGGCCAATATTCCATCCTTCACGACATGATTCACGTGTTCATAAAGAAATGAAGAATGGCAAGCCAATGTGAATACAGTGAAATGTGTGCTGCTAATGCTATCACTCTGCACTCGATTATTCCCATCGTTCTTAACAGCAAGGCTATGAATGACTTGCACTGCTGGCCCTAAAACAGCCATGTTGCAGTACCGACACAATGGGATGCAAACTCTGCTGTTACATCAGTGCTATCACTACAATACGAGCTGGTTTCTTTATTATTCATGCACACAGAGACACAATAACATTCAAGCGACGTCGTCCCGCCTAAAAAGGTTCATCTCTACATGATTAGACTGCCTCCAAGTTGCCTAAGCTGCGATGTTGGAATCATGTCTCACATCTTTTAATCATGTCTTACATTCATGGTGCATGCTACCACGATACAGTGACACGTTGATTCGTTTCTTTAAAGAAAGTGCGCACAATAACTGCAGGATCTGAGAATACTTATGATCTAAATTGGTTTAATGGATTTTCACGATTGCGAGTGTATGAGCCGGGAAATAATTGCCCTGTCGAAGTGGTCTAGTTGCTGAGGTACTCGGCTGCTGACCCGCCGGTCAGGGGATCGAATCCGGGCTGCGGCAGCTGCATTTTCGGTGGAGGGAAAAATGCTGCAGGCCCGTGTGCTCAGATTTGCGTGCACGTTAAACAACCACAGGTGGTAAAAATTTTAAGGTCCCTCCACTACGGCGTTTTTCATATTCATATCGTGGTTTTGGGATGTTAAACCACACATATCAATCAGCCGGGATATCGTATTAGGCGGGAATGTATCAGTGAGGTTCTACTGTATAAAATAAATACATAACCGACATGTAGCACTTCTAGGCCACATAAACTGAGATGGAACTGCTTTAAAAAGCATATAGTAAAATTTTTAAAATACTAATACAAGTATTAATATAGAAAGTAAGCAGTCAAAAACCTTGTGCGACACAGCTTGGCTGGTCACCCACCTTCGCAGGGTGAAATAGCTCCAGCTTTTTACAGAAATCTCTCAACATTTCCCCCAAAAAACATACACATATAGCAGGATTTATTCGTTATAGACTGCTTGGAAGACTATGCTGATTTCGTTTACCCAAAAATCCTCAACAACTACCATCGACATGTGATCAGGGTATAGGATTGCCAACAAGTTACGTCAGCTACTTTGTACTAATTGAGAAATATTTAATACCGACAATAATGATGAATTATTATCGTACTCATGTCAATCATTGATAAAATATGTCATTCAAGGATAAAATTCATTGATAAAATATTTTGGCTGATTGAGGGACGGCATCCTTCTTTAGAGGCGAGGCGTAGGTTTTTCAGTTTCTGTGCACTATTGGGAAGGAACAGACATCCAACACTGAGCTAACAATAATAAGCATTTTTGTTTTTTGAATTTTTATTGACCAGACTTGTGGTTGAGATATTTTTCTACACACTTGATAATGACAGGTGCATGTTTACCAAGACAGACATGGGCATTTCGGCAGAATATTGAAAATATTGTTTAACTATTCTTCAAATGCTTGATGCAAGCAGATAACCATCGCATAATATATCAGTTGTTATGGTGTTCAAGTAATGTAGCATGACTGCCTGCAATATTCATAAAGTTATTGATAATGTATTAGGAGCTGCTGTCGAACATCTGACAATTTATTTCGGCACTTACACTTGCTTTAAACTTGGTCTACCATAACTTATTTCGCGCATTCTTAGACAATCGAACATTATGCGTACCTTAAATAATGGGGGGGGGGGGGGGGCTACATGCGCAAAAATGTCTTGTATGCAAGCTCCTCTTCAGGGCACATGCATGCAAGTACACGAATCGGAAACTGAGCTGTACACTCCTAAATATTTCATGGTTTACATTTCATGAACACACTTCACAACACTGGACAGAATCACTCGAATGTGACACGGCCCACAGAACTTTACTACAGCGCTACACACTAGAGCACTCGTACGGCGTTGCGCATTACGAATGACAAATATGACGGGCAATAAAACTTGCCCTTCCTTATCGTAGCAGAAGCTAGCGGTCGCAAGCGTTAAACATTTGTGCATGCTATTTGCTGCGACGAACGGCACACACAGAACACACCCTACGCTAACACTTACTGCGATGTTTACAAACTTTTCACTTCGGCTCCCACTAATCGCATATTATGCTTTAGAAAGGTGGATGAGTACATCACAGAAATCTTCGATGCACTTTGCGACTACACTTGAAAGATAGACGCTAGCACCCAGGAAACACACGAAATGACGACACTCGTATGCGCAAACACACATTCTACACTGTGCTCGTTTCTTCCATTCCGCTGTCGATCGCACGTGCTGATGGGGCAGTGAACACTGGCTGGTTACCGATATTTCCCCTGGAGTCTCACAGCGCTTACGATGGTCACAACGATAAAATCAACTGTTCTTTACCTTTTTCCATGTCGCTGCAGCGCCCGCTTCAGCAAGCGCCATGTTTGCCAAACGAGCCAACGGGGCGGCCAGCCAGGCCGCTTTTCGTAGTAGCCAATGAGAGGCGAGCCATGCGAGCCTGCTTGCGGCTTTCAAAAGTTGAGAGCCGCCCTGCGTGACGTCACAGAGACGGCCGCTTTTGCCCATTTGTGCGGGGCGGGTGTGCGGAGCGGCTGTGCGGCTAGCGCGTGTAATGGCTTTAAAAGACGGAGACGCGCCCCACAGAAGGCTCCCTAGCTACCACGCGCTCACTGCGCGGTATTGCCGAAGTCGCATACTTTCATAAAGTAAACGTCGCAGCCTGAACTGCCATGTTCACTGGTGAATCGAGATGCCTGTTTTCCTTTCGTTGCCCTCGACGATGCTTTCGCTCCGTAGGACAATCGCATGTGGTGCCTTTTATATTTCAATAACATTATTACTACTTTCTTTTTTCTGTTTTTGCGTTTTCATCGAAAGTTATTCCCACGTAGAGGAGCCGCATGGCACGCCGTACTTCTATGTCGCAGCAATTGTAGCTGCTTTAACAAATGATTACATTTGGTGTCGCGGTGCAAAGATGAAAGGCTTCATACGAACGAGAGAGCAAGGGCGGCTTCTACGGTAGTGGACTTGAGAAGTAGCATTCCACACAGGTCACTGAAAAGGAATTTCGTTATGTGACTCTACAAAGAAGGGGCGCGAAGCTTCCTGTGATGGTTTGGGGAAATAAGGCACTAATCAGGGGCCTTTATATTTGTTCTCCCCTTCAACACCTTGATTTCTCACTAGAACTCTGGCTGACTTGTCCGCGTTCTCTGTTACGCTTTTCTCGCAATGAGCAATTGCACCGCAGAGCGCTCAAGTTTGCAGGCTGTCAACAGGTCCAGCCACACTGGCCAGCTGGTCTCTGTGACACTCAGTGCAGGAATGGGCACCTGGCAAGGCGAAAATAGATGTTCGGTCATGAGCACAACATACGCTGCGTAGATAACGAAGAACAGCTGTTGATTTCAGGCACCAGGGCAGCAACACATGCCTAGAAACATGCATCTAAATTACATGGTCGAATGCTACCAATTGAATGTCACTATGTCCCGACGGCAAAGGTGTGTTGTGTGAAATGATGTGATTCTTCGGCTTTTCTGCTCACCATCGCAGCATTTATGGACGCAAATGCGAGCTAAAGCAAGAATTGCTGCGTAGTCCCTTACCTGCATCGTGCACAAGTGTATATACAGCAGTCAAAGAACCGGGACAACGAGCGTATCAAGTATATTATGCTACCTGCCGTTGATTAAACTCTTCATCCCGGAGTGCTTTACTGCATTATTGAAAAATCTAAGAGGCTTACGCTTTAGGGTGGAAGCATACGAATTCGAGCACCAGAAGAGATGTAGACCATTCAGAAAACCCCAATGAAGGATGTGTTCGCATGAGCCAAAGGGTGACCACAAACACTGCTGAAGCTTGGGGGAGGGGGGAAGAGGGGGGTTAGAAAAACGAGGTAACGATTTAGAGCACAGGGTACTCTACTATATGGGAGAGCTTAAAGCCGTCCCGTAGGCCTCCATATCAAGGTCCTATTTACCCAAACTACAGGCGAATGATATATTACTACTTAGAGTTTTTATAAAAACTGTTATTTTGAGTCGAGCAAACAGCCACAAAAGTTTTGGTATAAATTATGCGAGTTTTGTATACTGGGCTGACAGAAACCTCGTTCAGTGTCCCAATATTAAATCGCTGAAAGCAAAAGCTTTGAATCGGAGAAATAAGGGAAGTGCTGCGCAAAACGCGCTCGCAGCTCTTGAGCATTTACCTAGCTGAAACAGCTGTATAATAAAACCATACAAGCTAACTCTTTTTTTTTGCTTCTCCATAGTCAGTTATATCAGTTATATGAGTGCGCAAGCGCGCAACAAGAATGATACGTGAAAAAGCCAGGACAAAACAAAAAAGCAACTGCAAACGTTGCTAATTTGTTGTAAGATACATGTTAAAACTAGTTCAATCAGTGTACAGACGCGTAAAAGTCGAGCGGCTATTGATGATGAACCTCGTAGCACAGGGGCGCCAAATGAAGCACACTTGGAGGAGAGCACGGCTTTCAGATACTACTGAAAACAGCGCTTGACCAGCGCCTTCTGCGGACAACACTGCCCGCTAGAGCGGCGGGCGTCGCGCAACAGCAGCGGTAGCAGCGGCGCATGTTAAACGAACGCGCGTCCGCGCGTCCTCCCGCCGCTCATCGCTGCGACCGCCGCCGCTCGTTCGCTCGCATGTGAAACAGGCTTTAGAGTGCTTCGAGCGTGTACCCAAGGCAAACAAGCGCACCTAGGATGGATGGATGGATGGATGAATATGGCTCTACTTTTTAGATCGGGCGGTGGCTAGCGCCACCAAGCCGCAATACTTAAACAACCAAAAATTAGATTTCTTTTTTTCCCTTAAATAGTATGGTTTAAGATTCGTACTTCGCAGTCGAGGGTTTAATTTTTACTCGTGCCTTGACTTTAGCCACCAATCAGATAACCTCCTTCTAGTTATTTCTACCCGCTTAAAGTCTATTTTGCTTTCACTGTCCCTAAATTCCAGTGATATGAAAAACTCTGTGCCATCAGCCTTTACTATAGGGTGAAGCCCTTTACAGAACATTATCAAGTGTTCGGCAGTTTCTTCTTCCTCTCCACACGCTTTGCATATCGCGTCTTTCCCTTTGTATTTGGCCCGATATGTCTTGGTTCGCAATACTTCAGTCCTGGCCTCAAGCAGTAGAGAGCTACCCCGAGTATTATCATAGATCCTTTCTTTGGCAATTTCCTGCTTAAAAGTTCGATAGATCTCTAGTGCGGACTTCTTACTCAAGCCAATTCTCCACATATCGGTTTCAGCTTCCTTCACCTTTTTCTTAACCAAATATTATTTTTGGTTTGGACCCCTGCTGTTTTCCAAGTATTTACCAGTGGATTCTCTGGTTGGCTTCCACCATTTTGTATCGACATTCATCATATACAAGTAGCTGAATACCTTCCTAACGCAACGCTCCTCCCCCATTTCTCTCAATCGCTTCTCAAATTTTATCTTGCTGCTAGCTTCCCTGCCCTCAAATCATGTCTATCCCATATCACCTTGTACTCCCTGATTTGGTGTATTCCCGTGAGCTCCTAAGGCAAGCCTACCTATTCCACGTTGCTTAATTTCTAATCTTGCATGAACTTCTGATCTGATGCACAGGACCGCATTGCCGAACGTCAGACCAGGAACCATGACCCCTTTCCATATTCCTCTCACAACATCGTACCTATTGTAATTTCACAGTGCCCTGTTTTTTATTACCGCTTCATTCCTGTTACCTTAAGTCGACACGTATATTTCGTGTTCCCTTAGGTACTCGGCCCCGATGCTTATCCATACGCCCAGATATTTGTATTTATCTGTTATCTCTAGCGTGACCTCCTATATTTGAAGCTCACTACCTTCATTGTCATTAAAAATAATGACTGCGCATTTTTCTTCACTGAATCTTAAATCTAAACTATCTCCCTCATTACCGCTGAAGTCCACCAATCTCTGCAAATCTTCCTTGTTGTCAGCCATTAGCACTATATCATGTGCGTACATCAATGCTGGTAGTGCCTGACCAATGAGTTTTCCTTGTTTGACGAAAGAGATGTTGTAGCAAAGTCCACTTCCCTCTAATTTGGCCTCTAATCCTTGTAGGTACATCATAAATAGTAAGGGTGACCGGGGACACCCCTGCCTCAGCCCCGTTTTACCTCTGCAGGCTTGGATATCTGTTTTTTCGTCTTTATAAATACCTTGTTACCTCTAATGATATCCTTTAAAAGATTAGTGACCTCATCTTCCACGCCTAGTGTGTCCAGTATTCCCCACAATTCCTCTTGAACCACGCTTTCGTACGCTCCCTTGATATCCAAAAATGCCAGCCATAGGGGCCTGTGTTCCTTTTCTGCTATTTCGATGCACTGCGTCAGTGAAAACAGATGGTCTTCCAACCTCCTGTGTTTCCGAAACCCATTCAGCAGTTCCCCAAGCACCACCTCATCCTCTATCCATGACTGCAGTCTTTCCTTTATAATCTGCATCGCCGGCCTGTAGAGCACTGATGGCACTGTTACAGGGCGGTAATTCTTTATGTCAGCTTTGTCCCCCTTTGCTTTGTAGATCATGCTCATCCTGCTAAGTTTCCATCCATCGGCAAATTCTCCATGGATTATTATCTTGCTGACTGCCTCTCTCAAAGCCTGCTTAGACTTCGGACCTAATGTCTTTATCAGCATAACTGGAATGCCATCTGGGCCTGTTGATGTACTTCTAGAAACCCTTTTCTCAGCCCTTTCTTACTCTTGTGAAAATGGAGCCTATGCCCCACATAATTCATTATTGTCTATTGTGGTGCATAAAGCACTTCTTTGTGAAATTCTTCTGTCACTCTTGTTCTTATATATTCAATAGCTTCGTCCCCTTCCAGCCTAGCACCTTCCGCTGTAGTTGTGAACCTCTGATCTAGGCTCGTCTCATCTCTCAGGAAGTTTATATGGTTCCAAAATTTTGCAACCGCCTTTCTATCTGTTTTATGTACTTCTGCCAGCCACTGGGCTCGCTTTCTTTTAATCTTTTCATTGATCAGAAGGGATGCATCCCTTCTACAGCTTAGAAAGATTTCCCATATTTTTCAGCATCATCTGTCAGTTCATTCTGCTGCTTAGCATGTCTGTGTTCCCTAGAGGCTTCCTGACGTTTTGCTATGGCTCTCTTAACTTCCTCATTCCACCAACTTTTGGGTTTGTGTCTTCTTTTCCAGGGTGACTTGTCACGTGCCTTAGCAAACTCTAGCTCAAACAGTCTAATTATATTTGTGTATGTCCACACTGTTTTATTATCCTCAGCGATTACTTTCTCAACTTGTTTAGCGACAATTTCTATTTGCCTTTCTGAATGAAAATTTTCCTGTAGTTTCTCATCTTGTCTCCTTCCCACTTTCACTGCTCTTCCAAAACTTAGCTTGATACGTTTGTGATCACTACCCAGACTTCTGGAGCCACCTTCATCTATATGCATTCCCCTGAGCTTATCATACATCCTATGTGACATCAGTGTGTAATCTATCGTCGATTGCAGCCTTCCTACCTCCCATGTTATTTGCCCTCTACACTTCTCGGTACTGTTGCAAATGATGAAATCAAGCCTTTCACACCTATCCATGATCATTTTGCCTGTCGGGTCGGTATCCCCATCTATATATTCTATGTGTGCATTCATATCTCCTAGCATATTTATCTCGAACTCTCCTCTTAACTCCTGAATGTCCTTTGATATACACTCTACCTTTGCCTGGTTTTCCTCTCTGGCCTTTGCTCCCGTCCACACGTACACGAAACCAAGGAGTGTCATTTGCCCAGCCACATTCCTTGTTAGCCATAAATGTTCATTGCTCTCCTGCTTGACCCTTTGCCAGTCTGTACTTTACGTGAGGCACGACGCCCATTTGCCATGACCCTTTGCCAGTCTGTACTTTATTAATTTTATTTATCACATACTGCAGACCAAGAATGGTCCATGCAGGAGGGGGCAATACAGTTCAAAATTCTTCCACATACATACACTTCCGCTGCAGTATACATTCACTGCAGAACAAAATTCATGTACATTAAAAATTCGTGAAAAACAAGGGACCAATACAGGCAAAGAACCAGACTTAAGCGACAAGAAAAGGGTAAAGTTTCATCTCGGCGTGTCGAGCATAGGGGAATCATGGGGCAGAGCATTCCAATCAGAGACAGTTCTCGGGAAAAATGAATACTTGTAAATGTTAGTACGTGCAAATATAGGTGTAATGCTACGACTATGTTTATGACGTGAAGCCCTGGTTGTGTCCTGTGTTATGTAATCTGGTGCATGCAATCCTGATGTGGAAAAGTATAAAAGGCGGAAAAAGTTAAGCCGTGCAGTTTTCCTTCGATCGGCCGAAAGTTGGAGGTTCGCATCCTGCAACAGAGCTGACAGCGAATCGCGACATCTATACCGGTTGTATATAAATCGAGCAGCTAATCGTTGTATTTTTTCTATTTTCTGTATATTACCAGCTGTGTGGGGGTCCCACACAATGCTGGCATATTCAAGAGAAGGACGAACTATGACTTTATAGGCTTTAAGTTTTAGTGAACTAGAAGAACGACCCAATTTATATTTTAGAAAGCCTAATTTTCTTCTGGCAGCAGAACATATATCATCAATATGTGCTGTCCAGCTAAGCTTCGATGTAATCGTTACGCCCAAGTACTTGAATTCTTCTACGTTAGGCACGGGTGCCATCTGGCAGTTATCTTCGAAAATAAAGGCGTGCGTGACCGCGGAGAAAGACACGCGCCAGTCACCGAGGTGATAAGGTGTATATTGCAAAGCGACGGGCAGATGCCATAACCGTGCCGTCGTAGTAAAGCACTGGAAACACCTTCTTGAGCATCGGGTTGCACTGTAAGCTCAGAGCAATAAACGCTACAGTCCTGAGAGTTACTTGCGTGTGCCTCTTCTAGTATGAAGGCAGACATACAAAACATGGACATGTTGTTATGGCACCTCAGATATGCGCAATATTTACTTTTTTAGTTGACAATCGCACAACTAAGCACGCTAAACCTTGAGCAATATTAGTGCGCTTTGTGGATGGGTTTGGCCGTTGTGTGCCTTTTGAAGTATCGTTAGGGCGGACAAACAGACAATTATACAGACAGACAGACAAACACACACAGACAGACAGACAGACCAGACAGACAGACAGACAGAGCACAATTTTTCCATCGAAGGTCCCCAAGAAAGTCTTTAATAAACATGGCGTATGAGCCAGGCCACGTCTCCCATTCATCATAGCGTCACACGAGTCGACGGGATGGAGACCTGCCTGCCCCTTCAACAATCGCTCAGCATCGACGCAGTTGTCCGCAAGACAATCAGACAACACATAAACTACCGTACAAGCACCTAGCATTACGCATCGACCAGCATCACGTCAGAACCATCTGCTCACGTTGACATCTACAAGTACACCGAATCAGTGAACGACGGACCCGTAGAGAACTGGTTCAACCTCTTCAAGCTCCACGCCACCGCTGCATCTTGTTAGGAACGGGAGATGATCCCCAACTTCACTGACTACATCTCTTGTGAGGCCTTCACGTTTTACTTCACACACATATTCAAAAGAGATGAGTCGTAGCAAAAGATCAAAGAGGAAATGAGCGCCCGTTCTCGCGACTCTGATGAAGGATTTTTCATTGCCAACCATCTGGAAACAATCGCACTTGGTCGCCACAGTCGAAACCACTGCTCAGGCATTGGGATAACGAAAATGAAGTGGTCTTTCAAACAAGACCGATTAAAACAGCCTCTCACTGTAAGGCAACCAGATCTGTTTGCAGGAAGAGTGTACCCTCCACCGCAATGCGTTTCTCAACTGCCCGATCCAATACCAACCTTTACTTCATTACTGCACCGTGGCATTCACGTTAAGAAGGCACATTGTGCACTCTACTCTCCGTCTCGCGCATTTCGACTACCTCCTGCTTTTCCGTCACTTGGCATTTCAGTCACTCAGAACGCCCACCTCATGTCTGACATGTTCACTATGGTCGGAATAGAGCAGAGAAACTCGGAGCATACTGAGTCAACCCCGGGACCTACAATTCGGTTTCATGCGCCAGAAGGGCTCGCATCGTTCGTTGAACAGAAATAGAAGCATTACCAACTGGAATATGACATAACCACGCCTGTTGTGGCGTCGCTATTGAGAGCGCAGCCATCTGAAATTGCAAACACAGGAGGCTTGGAAGCAACTCTGACAGGTTGCCAGGTGCAAAAAGCCTACGTAATGAATGATGTCACAAGCACCTTGTGTTCCTCCAGCCAAATCTGTCCTACCAACATCGCTGCCTGAAAACCTTTGCAACAGCTACCAACTGCACATGTCAAGTTGCCAGGACATGCATTCTCCTACTCCAAAAGAGCTGCCACCTCAACACATTTCGCAACATCAGCAAGTCCAGCACAATGAAATTGACCAGATTAAGCGCCGTGTGGTTTGACACGGACAACTACAGACGTAAAAAGAACAGACGCGGCCTAAAGGAAGTCGTTAACAAACAAGTCAACCAAAGCGACAACATAGTCAAGATGTCTCACTCAAGACAAACAAGTATGGAATTCCAGACATTTTCCCTAAAGTTGTCGAGTAAGTTTTTTCCAGCAGAGACCTATACTCAGACAACACGACATACAACGACGAAAAAGGCGCAAACCAACACGCTGTATTCCGAAAGGATGCGGAAATCCCCGTAAACGCCTTTGTCAACAAATACGCAAACGGTTGGTGCCGTATGTGTACCAATAAAGACAAAAAGAACGCCACCTACGCGAATTATGCTGCAGGTGCTCCAAAGCCTTCACACCACGTTCATTCCTCGCAATGAAACAAGCAGTTCCATCACCAGTTTTCACGCTGAAGGTGTACTTGAGTTTTCCAGAACGCAACAGTTAGCCTCTTCCAGCAGAACTCCAGCACTTACCGGACTGCTGCACTCTCCTGTGAAGCTATAGTGTGCTTACGAAATTTTCCTGGGAGATGGAACGATCTTGCCTTTTTGACAGTGTTCAATTGTAAGCCGTTCATGCTCAGTTTTTGTTTCTGGTTGTCTGACGAGACTTCTTTGGGGGGAGGGGGAATTCTGTACCGTAAGAAGGTAGCGATGGTTGGTGGAAGCTTATGAGGAAGAAGGGACAGTAGAATAAACATGGAGTTTGAGCCAGGCCACGTCTCCCAATCATTATAGAGTCATACATATATATATATATATATATATATATATATATATATATATATATATATATATATATATATATATATATATATATATATATATATATATATATATACTTTATATTTTGTGACGATAGAACGCGTTTATTTACAAGATGGGTAATGCAGAGGTGTAGCTCAGCGAAGGATCAACTGCGTCGCTCGCGAGCCAGTCGAGTCTCTTTCTCCTCTTCGTCGAATCTTCGCTAGCGCGTTTCACTTCCGGGTTTGCAGACGATGCCCTCTGGGCGAGTCACTCGGATGGTTGATGGTGGCACGGTTTGAGGTGCGCAACGTGTGTCAGTTGTGTTTTGCTAGAGCGGCGACCATTGCTTGTGACGCTCGAGATTACGTACGTGACGTCGCTGAGGTGGTCAAGAATGATGAATGGACCGGAATAGTGGGATAAGAACTTCTGGCACAAACCACGTTTGCAGACTGGTGTCCATAATCACACAAGATCGCCCTTACTATAAGATACGGAGCGATGACAGGCGTCATAACGTTTCTTAGAACGCTGCTGGGATGCCAAGGTTCAGAGGCGTGCGATGTGCTGGGCTTCTTCTGCGCGGCAGAGCGTCTCGGCTATCGAGGTTTCCACGTCTAGTGTAAAAGGTAAAATAGTGTCGAGACAAAATCGTGGGGAGCGAGCGTACAGCAAGTAAAATGGATAGTAACCTGTAGTCTTCGCGCTATTGTACGCGTACGTGATGTAAGGTAGCACTTCGTCCCAGTTTTTGTGCTTAGAATCGACATAAATAGACAGCATGTTCGTGAGAGTCTGGTTCGTGCGCTCTACGAGACCATTGGTCTGCGGGTGATATGGTGTGGCATGGTGGAAATGGCAGGCAGGCAGACGCAGGATCTCTTCAACGACGTCGGCAACTAACTGACGTCCGTGGTCGCTAATGACAACGCGTGGAGGACCATGGCGGAGAAATATACAGCGAAGCATAAACTACGACACGTGCACGGCCGTTGCAGCAGGTATTGCAGCAGTTTCTGCGTAGCCCGTTAGGTGGTCAACACAGACGACGACCCATTGATTGTTACTGCTCAATCGTGGAAATGGACCGAGCAGATTGACACCAACAGTCTCGATGGGAGAGTTAGGAGGTGGAACAGGATGGAGAAGTTCTGGCGGCGTAGCTGTGGGACGTTTGTGTCGTTGGCATTGTTCGCATCCAGCAACGTATTTTTCCGTGTCGTGTCGCATCTTGGGCCAATAGAACCTTTGCTGGATTCGTTGAAGCGTTCTGGCGAAGCCCATGTGGCCGCAGGTTACGTCGTCGTGTAAGGACCGAAAGATATGAGCCCGTAAACTGCGTAGAACAACTTGATGCAGACGGGCGCCTTGTCCAGAAAAATTCTTCTTGTAAAGGACGCCGTCATGACCCACGAAAGAGCTTGGGTTTGCGTGTTCATTTGCGGAGGCGAACAGAGAACCTAAGGAGCGGTCCTCTTGTTGGGCTGTCCGGAAAGTCGCGAGATCAGGGAACTCAGAGGCAATAGCGCCGATATACTGGTCGAAGTTGTCAGCGTCGCACTCAGTCGTCGGTAGAGGAAGGCGCGATAGGCAGTCGGCGTCTGCGTGCCGGTTACCGCTCTCGTAGCGTACTGTGAAGTCGAACTCCTGTAAGCGCAAAGCCCATCGCGCCAGTTGTCCAGATGGGTCTCGGAGGCCTACCAACCAGCATAGAGAATGATGGTCGATTATTACCGAGAAGCGACGGCCGTAGAGGTATGGGCGAAACATGTGCACGGCGAAAACGACTGCGAGGCACACTTGTTCTGTGACTGTGTGATTTCATTCGGCCTTGCTCAACGAACGACTCGCGTAAGCGACCACGTGTTCAGCATTGTCATGGCGCTGAACGAGCACTGCACCAAGGCCGATTCCACTGGCATCTGTGTGAATTTCCGTTTCAGCAGAAGAATCGAAATGGCGTAGTACCGGTCCTGAAGTCAGTATGAACCGAAGTTGCCTAAAGGCTGCTTCGAAATCCGGTGTCCAGTGGAAAGGGTCATCCTTTTGCAGCAAGTCAGTCAGTGGTTGTGTTTTATCGGCGAAATTCGGAATAAATCGACGAAAGTAAGAACACAGGCCCAGGAAGCTACGCAACTCCGTGGGGGACTGCGGCTGCTTGAAGTTGCTGACAGCGGCGACTTTCTGCGGGTCTGGTCTCACGCCATTTTTATCCACCAGGTGTCCCAGACCCAAGGTTTCACGTTCTCCAAAGCGACATTTTTTTTTAGTTCAGTGTAAGCACAGCTTCCTCGAAACAGGTTAGAACCAGGTCAAGGCGATGATTATGCTCTTCAAATGTTCAGCCAAAAATCACCACATCGTCCAGGTAACACAGGCCAATTTCCCAATTGAGGCCCCTAAAACGGTGTCCATATATCTTTCAAATGTGGCGGGGGCGTTACACAAGCCGAATGGCATAACATTAAACTCAAACAGACCGTCGGGTGTAACAAAGGCCGTCTTTTCTTTGTCAGCCGGATCCATGGGGATTTGCCAATACCCGGATCGCAAGTCCACCAATGAAAAATAGGACGCTGAGTGCAGGCAGTCGATGACATCATCGATGCGAGGAAGCGGGTACACGTCCTTCTTAGTTATAGAGTTGAGACGTCGGTAGTCAACGCAGAACCTCCAGGACCCATCTTTTTTCTTGACCAAGATAACAGGCGCGGCCCAGGGACTTGACGATTCTTAAATTACGCCAGAGGTTAGCATCTCGCTGACTTGCTCTGAAATTACCCTACGCTCTGACGCGGAAACTCGATAAGGTTTCTGTCTGAGGGGGTGCGCAGATCCGGTGTCAATCTTGTGACGAGTGCGTGTGCTGGGCGTCTGAGGTCTATGCGACTTCCGTGCAAAATCAAATACTTTAGCGCGCCTGGCCAGTAGTGTAACCAACACTTTGCGCTTATGCGAGGGAATAGACTTGCTAACAATCTTATAAAATTCGTATTCCGTGCCGGATACATCAGCATAGCCCAAATTTGCCGCATTGCTGAGAGCTCCTATGCAGATACTGCACTGCCCTTCAAACATGGCAAGGCACATTCCCTCTGGTAGTACAACAGACTCGGATGAGCAGTTAACTACCCATAATTTAGTTTTTCCCTCGGTGAGAGACACAACGCAGCGCGACAGAAAGATGTTTTTCTTCATGCAAGGCAAAGGCAACGGCTCAATCAGAATATCAGGAGAACTGAAACTCGAGTCGGCATTCGAAGCAGCAACGAGCATGCTGGCAGTAGACCATGCCGGTAGAATAGCGTCTTTAACTACAACGAGGTTGTCGTCTCCGCTACGCTGAGGCTGCTGGGTGAGGGCGGACAACAGAACCTCGCCTGCCCCGCAGTCGACAGTCGCACGGCACTCTTGCAAGAAGTCTATTCCAAGGATAACGTCATGCGTGGAATGAGCGAGCACTGCGAATTCTGCCTTGAACGCTTCACCAGCAACACAAACAGACACAGTGCACACACCTACTGGACACAAAGCCGTGCCGCTGACTGCTCGAAAAGTAATAATAATAATAATAATACGTTTATTTCATCATCATTGTGTACATGATGACAGCGGCCCGCAGTAAAAGCTGCAAAATCCGAGGATCGTTCCAATTAAAACTCAAAAAAAAAAACAGCGTGACTGAGCTGCTGACCCCTAACTTGGCGAACAGCAAGGATTCAAAAATAAAAAAAACACAACCAAATGTACATAACATAACAGAAAAAGAAAAATGAAAGACACAACACAAGGAAGTACACTTTTGAAGGAAGTACACTTTTGAAAAATGAAGTACAACACAAGGAAGGCACAGAAATTGCGAGTAAACAGATAACAGGAATTATGAAAGAAAAAATGATAACAACTCGTTATTTGTCAATGTTTCAAGGGGTGCGTTTTTTGCTGCGAAGCTATTGAGCAGTCGCGGAAGCTAGTTTTCCAGGGTTTGCGTGCCGTATGTTGTTCTGTATGTTTGAACGTGCCATATATCTGTATTTCTTGTTCTGCATATATGTTTTCGTGGCTCTAGCAGAGGAATCTTACGAAGTAGAAATGTACTATGCTTGATTTCACGCTTGAAGGAATGACAAAGACGATACTCATATAGTTTAGTTACTCGCACAATTTTGTGCTTGTTAAAAAGTTCGGTTGTTGTGTGCCAGCGAGGAAGGTTTTCCATTACGCGTAAGAAGCTCTTTTGTAGGACGTGTAATTTGTTTAGGTTTTCTTGTGTCGTGGTGCCCCAGACTAAGTGACAGTAGTTTAGATGAGAATAAAATAAAGACTGATAGATTAGGATCATCACGTTCAGCGGCAGCATCTCACGTTTTCTGTAAACAATGCCTATTATCTGCGACAGCTTGCTACCAAGATAGGTTACATGGTCGTCCCAGGACAGTTTTTGGTTTATCATAACTCCTAATGTTTTAATCGATGGCACTATTTCTAGGGGAATACGCTGAAAAACATATATCTCTTATTAATGCGACTTTTTTGTTTTTTTTCTCTAAAGATGACGACTTTAGTTTTTGAGCTCTTAATCTGTAGTGCGTTCTTTCGTGTCCAGTTATCAAGTTTGTCTAGTGCGTCATTTGCTTGTTCTGTCAACTCGCCTATATTATCTCCAGCTAGAAATATGCTCGTGTCGTCAGCGTAGCATACAATTTTTTCGAATGGTATAGCCTGCACAATATCATTTATAAACATGTTAAAAAGAAACGGGCCCAAAATGCTGCCTTGTGGGACGCCACACTGAACAGGCCGTGTATCGGATAGGAATTCGTTTACAACAACTGCCTGCCTACAAAATTCAAGATAAGATTTTACGAGTGCAGATGCATGTCCACGAAATCCGCAATGCTCTAACTTGCGCAGCAATAGTTCATGGTTTATTAGGTCGAAAGCCTTCGTAAAGTCGACATAGATCCCAATAACTATTTTATTTTTGTCAAGTTCCTGTAGAATGCGTTCTTTTTGTTCCAGTAACGCGAGCTATGTCGAACAGTGTTTTCTGAAACCAAATTGAGAGTCGCTAATTAGAGAATGCTTAGATTCAAAGCTCACGAAGCGCTTATGAATAACTTTTTCAAACAGTTTTGAAAATAATGGTAGTATAGATATTGGCTTGTAATTTCCGAATTGATTTCTGTCACCCTTTTTATAAATTACTGATACACGCGAAAGCTGCATACCACGAGGAAACACTGCCTTAATGATACACTTGTTGAGAATATGCGTAATGTACGGCGAAATATAGTCAAATATAAACTTAATTGGTTTATTGTGGAATCCATCAATGTCACAAGATGTCGTGTTGTTTAGCGTGTTGAATGTGCCCATCACGTCAGCTTCATCAATTGGGCTAAGAAATAGAGTATTTTCAATCGAGGTAATGTTTAGGAGGTCATTGAACACTTTCGCTTCACTAAAAACGCTTACAAAATGGCGATTAAATTCATTGGCCAGTTCCTGGCTGGATATAGCTTCCCCGTTAAGTACAAGTGTGGAAAGTTCTTTTTCACAACTTTGTTTCCCTAGAATACTGTTTAGCTTTTTCCACGTTAAATAAGTGCGACCCTGGCTTGCAACAAACTGATTTGTGTAATAATCTGCTCTAGCTTTTTTAAGTTCCTTGTTCAGGCAATTACGGAAATTCCTAAAGATACGCAAGCCATTCGCATCTTTAGTTTTGATAAACTTGTGATACAATGTGTTTTTTAACCTAATCTTAGTAAGCAGTTCTTGTGTGATCCATGGCTTCCGAGTTCGGTGGTTGTTCCTCACAACTTTGAATGGAAAACTTGCGTTGTAAATTGGCTTAAGAACATTTATTAACTTGTCGTACGCTATTTCAGGATCATTTTCTTCCAGAATAAAATTCCAGTTTACTTGCGCTACATTTTGCCTAAATATAGAAAGGGCATTTTCAGTGACAGGTTGATAAGAGCGGGTATTGCTAACATGTTTTTTGAACTGTTTTGTAAAACAAATAAATCAGTAAGTGGTCACTAATGTCAGCGCTAATTACTCCAGATTTTACCCTTGCTCTGTCTATGTTCGTATTAAACAGATCTAGCAACGTGGAAGAATTTGGCGTGATGCGGGTTGGTAAATCAATGACATTTGAAAACCCATTTGCCTGTAATAACAAGTCGAAACTCCTTTTCGAAACATCGTTATTTAACATGTTATTGTTCATGTCTCCGCCACTTACTAGGTCCAATCGCTTTTCGCGGCAGTATGAAAACAGAGATTCAAAGAAACTAATAAATGCTGTGACTGAGCCCTGTGGAGGACGATAACACACTGCAAAAAGGGTGGTTCCTGAACATACGGATAACACTTCATAGTCGCTCGTGCATACTGTGAATAACGGTAGCAAGTCTGGTTCCCAAATATTTTTAAACAACATACAAACACCTCCCCCGCGACAATTATCGCGGTTTAAAAAAATGTTTGGTACAAAGGAAGACGGATAAGATCACAATCATTTTTCCACTATGTTTCACTTACCATAATTACATCCAAAAATGTATCCAACTGTTGCAAAAATAACTTTAGGTGCATTTCTTCAATTCCGATTGACTGTGCGTTAAAATGAACAGATTTGAAAGATTTTGTGAAGGCTGGACCAAGCATTTTTGAAAACTGGTTAAGATTAACGTAGGACGTATGGCAAACAGGTGCCATCTGGTGAATCTTTTACACACGAAATCCTAGAAGTACTAGTCAGACATCTAGGTGAGCTTAGCAACATCGCGGAAGTCCGAGATAGGCTTCGTTGGATGCCTCTCCGCCTTTTTTACGAGGATTTTGTTGTTTCTATGCCAGACGTACTTATAGTCGTTTACCTTTGCCCAGTCTTTTACTTCCTTCAACAGTGCTTTACTACGTTTCGTGAGGTTTTCCAGCACGCGAACTTTTTTGTTCATTTCCGATATTTTAAGCCGGTTGTCCCACCACGCTTCTCGGACGTTTAGTTTAGTGAAACGACAAATTATTGCGGGAATCTTATCTTGCTTGGATGGCAAACGATAAATCGCTGCCAAATCGTCGCGTGATAGTTTAGGAAGCTCGTTTTGGATAGCTAACGCATTTATCCTGCAAACAAGATCTTCTTGTTGAGTCTGTGTTATGCCATGAAATTCGAGATTGTACCTTTGGTTACGCCATTCAAGGTCGTCAAGCTGGCGGTTTAGCGATTCAAGTTTTTTGTCTTGCATTTCGAGATTTTCAATCATTGTACGTAGTTCTCTGATGCTGCGCTCATTTTCTTCGGTGCGCTTCATTACATCCGTCATCTGATCGGACGTGAACTGCACAGACTCTTCTATCTTATCAACGGTTTCTTTCAGGGGCATCAAAACATCTAGCTTTTGATTGATCGCCTGCAGCATCAAAAACACATCCCGTACGCAAGGTTCGTCATCGGTTTTTTTCCGTTTGCCCACGTTTTTTTGATGGTCTGCACTTCAGACATTTCCAACTTTTGCGATACGCATCCCCTTTGGACTTGAATGTTGCGTCAGACACACCCGCACATTTTTCCGTATGATAAGGGAGCTTACATAGAGTGCACACTATGCCATCGCTAGCACGCTCTAGTAACTCTTTACACTCAGGGCATTCAATGTTGTCAGGCATAACACTTTTTGGCGGCAGCAGCGACAAATATGAGCAAAGGCAAGAGCCAAGTGAGACACTTTACAAACCTGTAACAGTACAGGGCGATAGGTTAGGGCGACGTTCCAGTAGCCACCGCTGCCGCCAAAGTGATCCTCGGGTGAAGAAGAGGTCCCTTTATAGGCTGCGATGACCGCGCCAAGTGCAGATTGCGGCAAGTCCCGTGAGGTCCCGTGTCGATGAAGTCAGCAATTTTTTGTCCCTTCGGTTGTCGGCCACGTTGTTATCGGCGCGTGTGCGGCAATTTGCTGTAACAGTACAGGGCAATAGGTTAGGGCGACGTTTCAGTAGCCACCGCTGCCACCAAAGTGATGCTCGGGTGAAGCAGAGGTTCCTTTATAGGCTGCGATGACCGCGCAAAGTGCAGATTGCGGCAGGTACCGTGAGGTCTCGTGTCGATGAAGTCAGCAATTTGTTGTCTCTTCGGTTGTCGGCCACGTTGTTATTGGCGCATGTGCGGCAATTTGCTGTAACAGTACAGGGCGATAGGTTAGGGCGACGTTCCAGTAGCCACCGCTGCCGCCAAAGTGATGAAGTAGAAGATTTATCCCAATAAAACATAACCTTGCGGCCAAGTCTCTCCTTGAAAGCTAAACTCATTACAGAAACTGTTGCACCGGTGTCTACCAGAGCCATCGTGAGAACATCGTCAATGAATACATGAACCTTGTTGTGAAGCATGTGAACTAATGGAGGCATACTTGTGTGCAAAGCGGTACGTCCAGCGACCTCGCCTCCATCGGACGTGCCGGCTAGTTTCCCGGTGGCGGAGAGGAAAGCCGCGGCCGGGGACAGGGAGATGGGTACCGTCGCTGGCGCGTAGTAGGCGGCGTCAAGCTCCTCACAGAGGCAGGCGAGTCACTGCGGATATTCGGCCGGTGCCCGTGCCTCTGGGCAGTTGAATCCGAAGGCCAGTAGGCGTAATCGGGCTTTTGGCTTCGCCGTGCAAGCATCGCTGGTCGGTCAGAAAACGTCGTGCGTGGGCGACGTCGCGATGGGCAAAACCGGGCGATATGTCCGCGAACACCGCACTGGTAGCACATGGGGCGTTCCCGAGACACATTGAATGCTGCGGTGTGGAGAGGATGCTCAGGGAACCGTTGCCACTTGGACACAAACGGAGGCGGTTGGCTGTCGTAGCTACAACTGCTGCGGGGCGCATAAGACGACTCGACGTAAGTAGCCGTTGGTGGCGGAGCCCTCAGCCGTGGACTGCGGGTGGAGTAACTGCGCTCGTCGAAACTCGCAGCACTCATGCTTGGGGATAGTGTATCACACTGCGGGTCTCCAGCTTGCATGGAAACAGAGACATGGCGATGCAGTTCCTCCCGTACAATCTGACGAATGGTGGAGGAAAGGTCGGCAGGTAGAGAATTTTGGCAGACGTCGACGGTGGCAACAGTCGTGACGTTGGCTCGACGTCCGAACTTCGATCTGATGCGACGAGTTTTAAGAGCCTCGAAGGTTCGGCAGTGGTTAATCACGTCGGCCACGCATTCCAGGCTCTCCTTGCCAATGAGGAAGTGGTAGACGTCATCGGCGATGCCCTTGAGTATATGGCCCACTTTGTCTTCTTCCGTCATGTGGGCTTCCACCGACTTGCACAACTTCAGAATCTCTTCAATGTAGGTTCTGCATGTCTCACCGGTGACTTGAGCCCTCTGCGACAACGTCTGCTTGGCACGTTTCTTCTTCGTTGCTGGTTCTCCAAAGTATTTCTTAATTTCCTCCACAAACTGGTCCCAGGTTGTCAATGTGTCTTCATGGTTCTCAAACCATACCAGCGCCGTGAAATCGAGGAAGAGCCCCACGTGAGACAGCTGGCTAGCCGCATTCCAACCGTTCGATCGACTCACCCGCTGATATTGGCTTAGCCATTCGTCCACGTCATCGCCGGGTTTCCCTGTGAAGGTTCGCGGCTCCCTGTAGTGGTAGGGCGACGTCCTTGTGGCTGGTTGCTGGTTGTCTCCGTCCGAGCTCATTTCTTGAGGTAATGGTGCCAAGCCCGCTAGTCGACGGCTGCGGTGAAGCTCGTGTGGCGGTTCCGTCGTTAGGGGACTTTGCCTCTCCGGTATCACTTAGTAGTAGCTAGCTTACCCAGCACCTCCCACCACAATTGAGACGATAGAACGCGTTTATTTACAAGATGGGTAATGCAGAGGTGTAGCTCAGCGAAGGATCAACAGCGTCGCTCGCGAGCCAGTCGAGTCTCTTCCTCCTCTTCGTCGAATCTTCGCTAGCGCGTTTCAATATATATGAAAACGCAGAAAAAAATAAAAAAAATTAGTTAATTATTTGCATGTCTCACTATAAATGTCTTTGAAAGACAATAATCTTGCGTCTGGGGAGAGTGAACAAAGCGTTTATTTGATGTTCTGTGCGAAAAAAATCAGTGAAGTGTATTCTGGAAGCGCCTAAGAGAGTTGATCCGTAAAGCGACGGCGAACGAGCGCACCAAGGCACGTTAGACACGAGCGCTACCTGGCAGTCATCTTCGAAAACGAAGAAACGCGTACGCGCCTGTATCAAAGAAGATAAGGTGCAGAACGCAAAGCGATGGGCAGGTGCCACCACCCTGTCGTCTTAGCAAAGCGTAAGAAACACTAGCCTTTGTCAGCATCGCGTTGCATAGTAAGCGCAGTGCGATAAACGCTGTGTTCCTTAGATTTACTTCTGTATACCTTCTGTAGTAGAAAGGCACACATACAAAATATTTACGTATTGTTATGATGCCTCGGGCTATGCAGTGATTTCTTTTTATTTGACAGTCGCAGAAGTATGAACACTGAAACTTGAGCAATATTAGCGGGCGCTGCGGATCAGGTTGGTGCTTTGGGGGTATCTTTATGGCGTACACACAGACAAATGTACAGATAGACAGACCAAAACTTTTGCGTCAAAGTACCCCAAGACAGATTTTAATATTCCGGTGCGTGGAATTGAACGTGCGAGCTCTGCGTCGTGAAGGCGAGGCGTTAACCGCTGAATGACCGAGGAGCATGTCCTTCACCCTTCAAGCAGCAAGCTATATACCTCTGCTGACGGCACTCGAGGGGGGGGGGGGGAGTATCGTGTTTTGAGCATTACCAGCAAGATGGCACAATAAGCGCGCGTCGTGACATCGCGCCACGACGAGCGCTCTAATCTCCTACGCGTACTTTGCCCCGCTTAGAGGAGAGAGACCGCGAGTCCTCGAACGCCCTTATCTTTCGGGGAGTATCGTAGATCTTGGCTGGCCTCAGCATTTACGTGGAACGATTCTGCTGCAGTTACCGGGCGCATGAAACTCATTGCAATTATTGTAGTTTTCGCTTGCGAATAGTGCGCGCTTTTCAGTTACAGCGAAGAATCGCGTGCATCTGTAATTGTCAATACGTTTCATGAGTCATTTGCGCGTAAGAAACGTAGGACATGTTTCTATTTGCTTTCCATTCTGTGCGTGGTGTTCCAATTTGTTTCTACTGCGTTCATTGCTTCGCGTTTTCGGCGAAGCTGTCTTATTTGTTGCAGAACACTGAAAGCGCCTGAATTAATTTGTAACTATCGATGAAAACTCTGACCATGACCATGTCGACTTCACGCGAGGAGGTCAAGTAGCAATGCAGGCGGCGCGACTTCATACTCAGCAGCAACCAAAAGACGATGCCGATCAGTGTATATTTGCAACGAAGAGACGTTTAGTACACCTTTGCGGAAAACGTATATGTATCGACGTCCACATGATTATGTCAACTCTTCAAAACGCTGCCTCGATGTTACTTTTAGGTTAAATGCAAAACTTGCAAAGTGCAAAACTTGCAAAATACTTGGCCTCACTAAGTGCGGTTTGTTCTTTTTGGACAACCTCAACTACTTTTCTTTGGCAATCAGTGCAGCGTACGTCGCCCAGTACACGCATTTGGTAGAATTAGGTTAATGCGCTGTTTGAAGAAAATCGAACAAGGTGATGATTTGTTGTGAATACAAAATCACGAGCAGCAGCATGAATCTACAGAGTCGGACTGCGGATTAGGTAAATAAGCTTCTTTTGGTCACTACACGAGGCGCGAGTTATTTATTCCATGCGAAACCCAACTTTATGACTGATCACCCATTCATATGACACTGCTAGTGGATACTTCATTGTATCTAATTGTTAGTTTTATAGAACTTCTAGTGAGTGTGTTCTTCCCGTTAGTGTATCCTTATCACTAAATGCAGTAGCACTAAAACGAACCGTTCAGATTTTCGACTAGACCATCAGGCACTTGGCTACTAGGGGCTTGCGCCGGGAAACTGAATGACAACGCTGCCCATTGTCTGGTGTACACCAAGAACTGCTGTGAATCTATTCTAGCATCCAAAATTCACACTGCAACTAATCTGGACGCAATAAAAGACGATTTTCTTGTAGATGCACGTTAGCTGGACTGGAAAACCGAGTTGTTTACATCCGTTTCCACACTATTCAGAAAAGCCACCCAAGCCTGGAAAGCATAGAAAATATGCGGGACACACACACACACAAACACACACACACACACACAAACACACACACACACACAAACACACACGCGCGCGCGCGGTGTTTGTATAGGAGTTGTGTAATTAGGCGGATACTAATTTAGTTGGAATCCTCTTTGTGGCTGAATAAAGGTTTTCAGCTCAGCTGAAGCGGAATGCGACCTTGGTGATGGCTACCGGGGAGGCTCACAGAATCATAACAGATACAGCTCTGTAATGTGGGACTTCTTACAGTTATAACCGAAGTAAAAAGGCATACCATGAATGAGAAAGTAATTCACAACCACATCAATATTGAGGTTAGGAGGCGCCATCACTAAAACTAGCAAAGAGACAGACGCTCTAAATTTAATGAACACGTATGCCACAACTTGCATGGTTATGTTTCCTTTGTGGCTGCGAGGTAGGATCCGAGGCTGTTAGGTACACTTGAAATTTGATAAAACAACAGAGGGCTCTGTTGCATGTTCTCGCGATCATCTCTTAACGTAAAGACAAGCTGTATTGATAGGCGTTTGGTAGTATAATATGCATTACTTTATGTTGTTTCGATATCCTCAATTGTATTTGTTGCACCTGTATCTTTTCATAAACACTATGATGAAAAGTTGATCGACATGAGTAAATGCGATCTTGACAAAAATGAACAAGATAAGCATGCTTTGTGTGCAGAATATATTCGTTATTTAGCCAAAGCATAAGTTATTATCGTGAACGCACCAACAGTCATCTTATGATCATTTTCTTATTTGGGCGGACTTATAGTGACTGTAGTTATAGTAACTAATCTGCCAAGTAAGCTCAGTGTCTGTTCAATTCTACTTTAATATTGTCCCACAGTGGCCATATTGCACTTTTCATAGCAGAAAGTCATTGGAAGACGTACAGATCTCTGTTAGAGTAGTTGACACTATTGGTAAGACGAATGCCAGCATCGTCAATATAAGGTTTCTTTTTAAATATAACACACAGGTAAAATTTATACTTTTTTACTTCCCTTGCCTAAGTACAGCCACTGGCAGTCAGGCCTGTATACGACCATAGGGTGTTGGTTTCCAATCACACGTTGAAAGTAATTTCGACAGGCTTTATGAGGTATTCTTGAAACAGAAGAATTTCTCAAACGGAGATCAAAGTAGACAGATTCCCCTGAAAGAAGAAAGAAGATTGAGTCAAAAACGTTTTACGAATTCAAGATTGAAATGCTTTGAGTATATATATTTACATTGAATAAAGTTCCAGGTAGGGCTCATCGAAAAAAATATGCAGATCTCGCGTACAGTGGGAATCGACGGTATGTGAAGCACGAAAGAGAAATGTTGATAAGTCACTTTAAATTCAGCACAGCGTTACGAGGTGGAGTTACATGATTCTGTACATAACTCTCGTGACATGATTATCATGTTTGGATGTGTCGTTTCCCTTCGTCATCTATTTACGTCGTGTGATACCAAATTTAGTATATCTGGAGCTAGCGAAACGGCCGCGAACACGCTATGAACGTGGTATGTTTCTCTATTCTTACATGACATGCGTGTTAGAATTATCATGTACACACCAGTCATATATTTCGTCCTTCATTTATATCACCTAACACCAAACTTTGTATATGTAGACTTACCAAAACGGCCGTGAGTGAATCATGAAGGGCCCAATATTACAGATTACAGTGCCTAGAAACATACTGGCTAGTGTGCTCAGCGCGGGCTTAAAGATGGCCCCACAGCTGATGACTGCCGGCGGCGCCCGCATAATGAGTTGTTGTGTGAGCGGGTGCGTTTGCGCTTAATCCTTGCGCTCCGCAAGCGCTGCGAAGCTTGCAGGAGGCCGAGCAGCGTGTGGCCAACTTTTATTTTAGGGGCGAAGCTCCTTATAGCGGCACCCTTTCGTTCTCGTAGCTATGGTAGTAGTCGTAGTGTGTAACCAGTCTTAGATTTTGACCTCCAAGGTGGGGCTTGTGAGATATTTCTTCTGTGCGTTGTTGAACAATAAAAAATTCGCAGCGTGCGCGATTACTAAAAGCTGAATTCTCCTGCCTCTCATTCCCCCTTAGCAGCCATTGGCATGTACAATAACCACTATCTGACAAGAAAGGGTTGAAACATTATACTTGCTGGGCATAACCTCTTTGGTTTTAGAAAGGATTAGCGAGCGTTGGGCCGCAGTGCCATGAATACATTGAAGTAGTATATAGCGTGAACTCAAAGTGGTTAAAAATGGGAAGTAGACACGAAGCGCAAGCCGTAAGAAAGTGTGCGTCTGCCATTTCTCGTTTAGTCCTTGGAATGTCCGCTGGATGGCGGTGAATATGCGGCGTATATTATGAAAACATGAGAGATGATGGTACTTGGAGTGTTGAATAAATGGACGAAAGGACACACAGACAGATGCATGGACGCACTCACGCATGGCTGCACTGACGGATGGATGCATAGACGGACGCAGAGGTGGATGCATGGACGAACGCAGGCACGGACGCACAGATGGACGTGCAGACGCACGAAACGATGCACGCATGGACGGGCTAATAGACGCACGGACGGTCACACACACGGACGCATGGACGGACGGAAGCAAGAACGAATGCACAGATGGATGCTTCGCCCCACTTTCCATCATTCACTCCGTAGATATGCTGCCATTTTTTTAGGAGCGAAGCTCCTTAAGCGCTCATGATGTCCACCGTCTCCTGGCTGTCCGTAACACCATGTAACCTTCAACTTATAAGCAACAGAGGGCGTTGGTGGTAACCGTTTTGCATGTAACCTTCAACCTATAAGCAACAAAGGGTGCTTTGGTTAATTTTAGATGTGATGGCGCTGCTGTCATCGCTATATATATATATAACCACGCTCCATACCACACATTCTCTTCTCTCATCTGGACGAACATGAACGCAGGAAAGTGCGACGTGCTGAGTATCAGCGTCGCCATCGACGGGAAGTTACCACGCAGACAAAAAAGAAGGAAGCGGATGCAAAGCGGCGACGGCAACTACAAAGTTTTACACCACAGAGTAGGGCTAAGGAAGCAAAGGCTAAGCGGGAAAAACGCCAAGCTGACGCCCAGTGGAGACAACTTGAAGCGGATGCAAGGCGGCAATACCGACCGGAAAATTCTACACCAGAGACGATAGCTAATGAAGCTGTAATTGTGAAGTCAAAACGTTACCCGGAACTCGGAACC
>NW_023608397.1:0-31767 GCF_013339725.1 Rhipicephalus microplus | reverse complement strand
CGCAACACAACAACATAACAAATAAGGTTGATCCTATGTCATGTCGCGTTCGAATGCACCGACCATTCACGTATCACATTGGTTTTCATCCAACCACAAATCTTTACATGCGTAGTTTTATGCCATTGACGCCCAATAGAATTCTTCAATTACTGCGACTTCGAACTTATTGGACGGTGGTGGTTGTCAACACCATCCACTGCGTACAAGGGAAACAACACGCGAAGCTCGAAGCGCCGAAAGAAATAAAAACGCACCAGCAGTGATCAGGCAGCCCTTAATGGCGTGAATTAACTCAAAACCAGCCAGGGCACCAAAGTATACCGCTGCGGCAGCAGGTTCTAAGTAGCCACATTGTTCCTAAGAGTGGTCCGGACCACTCTTGGGATTTTCTCTCAGCCATGCTGTTTTTACGCACAATTTCGCTTCGTGAATCCACTTACGAGCACTTTTCAGTGACGTAAGCAAATATAGCAACTGCATCACTATCGCTGACATGTTCCCGGGCAGTCACAGCGCGCTTTATTTGCAGTGGCCGATGTGACAACTATGGCCTCTTACGACGTTTTTTCGTTTCGTGAATCGACTTACGCAACAAAATTTCTCTTGCGCAAAAATGTTTTCGTAAGTCAGTTTTGTGAATCCGGGCCCTGATTTCTTCGCATTTTCGCTATTGAAAAACTGGTACTGGTCAGTTTCCTATCGAGAATGCTACGGCACAGAAATAACGCGCGCGCTGTTGGCGCAGGCGAAATACCGGAACCGTTGTGATAACAAGTGGAAAGTACTCAAAGTCGAGGACGATTATTGTTGAGTAGCAAAAGCACACCCAAAATACCCGATTTTTTTTAGTGCTGTGTGTGTTGGAAAAAAAGTGCAGCGGTTAGCCACCAATGAACGTTGAGAACAAAGGTGTGGCGACAGTGAATAGGTGACTGGTGCGATTGTCCGTGCAATATTTTGCTAAAAAGGAAAACCAATTTTTGCATATTTGTAATGTAAGATTTTACAATTTGTAAAAGACCCCTTCACATGACGCCATCACTCCACCCATGACATTATGCATAATTATTCCAGACGAGCAACTGTGCAATGCCATTCAAATGATTTATTCCTGCTGCAATACTTGCAGCATGAAATTAAACACAACTAAAATTCATATCATTTCATTCACAAATAAGGCCAGCATTCTTGGTTCTGCATATACAATAGGAAACGAAACTATCGACCAAGGCGACCAAGTAAAATACTTAGCCGTTACGCTCTCATCAAACCTCAACTGGTAACTACATGTTTTAGCCGTATGTCGTAAGGCGGAGAAGAAGCTATCCTTTCTGAGGAAAAAAAATGCGCACTGCACCACCACAGCTTAAACTTAATGCATACCAAATACTAATTACATCATGTTTGGAGTATGCCGATCTCATCTGGAGTTAAGATAAAAAACACCTCATTAATGAAATAAAAATAATACGAAATTTCGCAGTTCTGTATATTCACACTTCTTGAAGCAATCCAGTTCTGAAGGCTCGCTCGCAAGGGCAAACTTAAAACCTCATTCGCCACGCAGAACTATCTCGCTATTGAAAGTTCTTACCAATAATATCCTGGTCAATTCCGCATATCCTAATTTCCTTACCTGCTAGAGCCACCTAAGCACTCATTACGACTGAAACATTCTAAAACAATGCACTAACCTTTCAGGCGCGTTAACGCTCACAAACATTCCCTTTTTTCGTCAGGTATCCACTATTCTAATAGGCTAGAAATAAAATATTGTGTGCTGGAACGCCATTCACTCATTTATGAATTTATTACAGTGTGTCCGATCAGAATTATCAGTTATTGATCTTGTATCTTTTTTGTTTTTATTCCGTTATACATTATTTCTCGATGTTTACTATGTATTTTCTTGTCTCCACTCCTGCATGAGCCGTGAACAGCTTGCAGTATGTTCAAATAAAAAATAAAATAGCCGAGAACACGCACTCCCACTTGCCCCAATGGCGTCATGGTCAAAACCAACCGACATGCGACAATTGAATGTGTGGTCGCCCACCTTTTTCGGCGCGCGGTGCATGCGGATTTTCGGGGACAAGGTGTGCGAGCATTCGTGACCAACGGCCGACTCCTGCGCGGGCACTTCTTGGCTCTTTTAATATTTGCGGGGCTGTTCAGACTTTAGAAAAAGTGATGCGAGGCCGTGGCTGCGAACTGCCGCTGGTATCCTTTGTGGCAAATAGCGGGCCAAATGGGACGAGATATCCTCGCGTTCCTCTCTGAGGAACTTTTCTTTTTCGGAGAGTACGAGTTTCTGCGGCATTGGTCGTGCCCTTTCGTCAATGTTAGACACGAAAGGGTAAAACTGATTTTTCGACCGATGTGGTGCCAAGCAGCACTCGTTGAGTAGTTATTCACAATTTCGTTTGCAACCAATTGTTTAATTGTATCTATTGCATCGTTATACCCTTGTATATTGATGTTGCATTGAGATCTCATGTTCATGTATGCCAATACTGTGATGTATATTAGAGGATTGATGTCTTCATTGCAATTTCGGTATGTTTGTCGTGGCACATGTATGTGCCGAAGTGTATGTGCCCTATTACTGGAATGCTATGATACTTTTGTTTCCTGTAGATAGCGTAAATAATTTTTTATAAACACATATAACAGCCCGGGAGCTGCTAGGCTGGTAATTTACTCTCTTGCTCCAGAGTTTTACCTGTAATCGGGACGGCTCACTGCTCTCCCATAGTTGAGTGCGAAATACTCGAAATCGTTGAACACTTTTTCTAAACACACAGCTTGCATTGTACGTACGCATGAATACCATTGTATATCCTTTTGTGTAGGCAAGGTATGTAAGTTGAGACCTGGAAATAAAATAGTCTCAAATCAGTCCAATCAGTCCATGGGACGGTTTTATTCTCTCCTATGGTAGAGTACTAAGTACTCTAAATCGTCCGCGATGCATCCGCGATGTATTGGCCTCGAGGACTACCATGGCGCCGCCTACGTGATGACGTCACTCATAGGATGGCGGGTTGTGCTTTCTGCTAGAACACCGCATTTCCTGCGCTTTTGCTGTAGATACCATGCGTGCTTCCCTTTGTTCTGAAGCTCAGTGCTTCAAGAAGCCATAAGAACTGATAATACGTGCAAGCAAACTACGAATTGGTGCCCCCAGGGGCACTCTCGTGTATAATTCCCGTCGTACACTCGCGACTAAGAACCGGTGAAGCCAAGGCAGACGGTGCAAGCGAGGCGAGCGCACGCATCCTATCTGTGACGTCAAAACGATCACAGCGCTGGCCTCTCATGTGGAGGCCCTCACCGCCAAAGTAGTAGTAATAGTCGTCGTCGTAGTAGTAGGTAGCCACCTCTCGTTTAGTCGTTGGAATGCGCGCTGGATGGCGGTACTTGTATTGTATAAGTATGTGATTAAAGGATGCAAGATGGTGGTACTTGGAATGTTCACTAGACGGACGGACGCATGGATTGGCAGACAGATTAGCAGACGCACGAATGGAAGGTCACGCAGGCGGACGGACAGGCAGATACTCGGACAGACGCACGGACAGATGGATGTACACGCAGACGAATGGATTGATGCAGAAACAGACGTACAGACGAACGGACGGAAGCAAGCACGAATGGGTGGATGGAAGCGCGGACAGACTGACGGACGCTTCGCCCCATTCTTTATCATTCACTCCGTGGATATGATGTGATTTTTGTTTTGCTTCTGGAATGCGCTCAGCCCTCTGACTTCTTTTCTAAAGCATTCTGTGCACAAAGTATTTTACATTTAGTACAAATTACACATCTTGAAGGAAGCGCTCTAAACTTTTACCAACGCCTAATTTTTGTCGAATGCATTTAAAAATGTAAATAACTGCCAAATCCAGATGACGCTCAGTTCATTTTCTTTCTTTTAATCACGTCGTTTCGAGTACAGAGAAGAGTGAAATTTAGCAATACCTGAATCACAAAACACTTGTGGACTATTTTGTTGTCTTCTCAATGTCTTCGCTTTTAGTTTTTGTCGGGAGGGGGTTCTACACGTACGGCTTTTGCACTGAATGTCATGCCGTGCTGAACGCATGAATGTATCGAACAGCGAACTTTTTTGCGCGTCATTTCTGACGAACGCGCACAAAGGATATACGCTCCCTTCACGTAGTTTCACAATTACCGAAGCCACCGCGCTTCAATATATTTACCATTCGAAACTACCGGATGTGCTCGAGTTTTTAGATAGCCATTGTGAACGGGTCGTTGCCGCTTGTCGCGAACTGAACCCCTCCTCGCATCGTGAGCACCAGCCATGATAATCACCCACTCATTTGCGAATTGGGCGATCAACAGGGCATTCTGCGTTCCCTGCCTCGCTATTGTTTAGGGCCGCGGGCATCCAACGCAGTCTGTGCACGCGCCTAAGCGCTAATTAGTGTAAGTGTTATGTTTATTTTTGAAAAATTGTACCCAAAGATTATTCCTTTTGTTAATTTGCAATTTTCATATTGTGCAAAACTTCCGTATACTGGTATAGCGTGACGTGAGTAAGCGTAGTGTTTTCGATTAAAATAAGTCCGAATTCACAGTGGTTCGAAAATGGGGATTGGCGGGATTGTGCTATTATAAACACTATTCAATGCACTAATCGAATGACTTTGCTTACAGTGCCTAAAAGTATAGTTTCTTGTCCTTGTCTTGGTTTTGTAGAGCCTCCTCTGGTTAAGCACTCTCTCATTCCTCATTTCATTTCTCCTTCCTCCCTAGCGCATTAAAAAAAAAACACCAGTATGCCGAAATGGGTAAGCTTCAGAACTTGCGATTCTTACTTCCCCTCTCTTTTTTTTTTGCATCTGTGTTCGCAAGTCAGAAATACTGAAAGGTCAAAGCTGTCGGCTTCTTACTGCACAAGTAGCGTTGTTCGAGCTGTTGAGTGCGATTGTAGTTGGCAGCTTTTCGACAAGGGTCTAAGCAGAATCAGTAAAACTGGACAGCGTGGCGTAACAGTCAGTCAAACCATGCTTAGACGCTACTGAAACAAAGAATGTGAAGCGACACAGTTTACCCAGAGCACGTAAAAAAATAAGAAAATCGACAATGCTTTGTTGGCACCGAACCGTCATCGAGGGTTGTTCTTCATGCTGCCATTTGACAAAATCATTGTCACTACGCGGTGACCGACGCTATCTTGCTGCTGTCGGTACACACGCTCACGTTCAAATTCAACACTGCATATCACCAGCGAATGTAACCAGGTTAAAGCGAGCGAAGGCAACCAAATCCGAAGTTGAAGTGTGGCAGCTTTGGCTAGTTGGTATGGCATGACGATAGTTATAGCGCGAGAACAAACGACGACACAGAGACAAGGACACGAAAGACACGAAAGACAGCGCTCGTGTCTTTCATGTCCTTCTTGTCTCTGTGTCGTCGTTTTGTTCTCGCGCTATAACTATCGTCATACCGAAGTTGAAGGCGTGCGAAACTATCGAGTGCACTTTAACAACTCAGTAAACTATATTGAATTACTATTTTTTGAAGATCGCTTACACTTGAACAAGTCTTAAGGACTTCACGTCATTCCCACCTCAAGTCATTGGAAACCTTGTCGTTTGGAATCCTTCCATGTATGAGCTTTACCGATATGGGTTGAGCGTGTGCCAGCATGTGCAGACATATTGAATAATTAGTGCATGCAATGGTCGATAATATTTAGCCACCTAATAAAGCTCATTCTTTTGTGGCGCACATTCTGTCCGTTCAGAAGACACCGAGCTACTACGCTAAAGCAGCTTAGAATGCTCAATGTTTTTATACCAATTTTTGTCCGAAACACATTAGTTCTTCAAAAAAATTACTGATACATTGAAGCAGTTTATGTAAGAAATTTAAGCAAATAATTATAGTAATCAAGCGGATATGCACCCTCGCATGTCTGAAACATAAGTATGATCACATTAATGTTGAAAAGACGGCGAATAAAGAAAGAAAGAGAGGACAGGCTAGCCCAAATAAAGTTTCGCTTGCTTTGTCACTGAATGAACGTGGAATCAAAGGACGTGCATGGACAGCCATAATCACGGCGTTACCAAGGGCTGTTCCAAGGCTCGGACGACTTGGAGACGAAGTCACGTACGTATACCTGGGAGTCTCTCTGCATTAGGGCTGCGTCTATGACGGGATCTTTTGCCTTCCTGGAAAGCGGACAATTTTCACTTCGGCTCAAGTTACTACACAGTATGTACAGTGTCAATGTTTATGAAAGGAAACACAGGAGCTCGTGGCCTGCGTACTGCAGCGGCTGCTGGCCGCGCGTTAAAGCAGGAGCGAGAGCCTCCACAGTCTCTCATTGCGTCATCTCGGGGCGAGCGTCTTGGGTCAGCGCTCGTCTTGTGTCTTCCTATTTCTTTGTCTTCGTTTTTCACGCTGTTTACCACGAGCAAAACAAACAATCATTACTGATATAGAACCAGCGGCAAGATTGCGACCCCCTCCGCTTTCAAGGTGATTACCGCCATTGATTGATATGTGGGGTTTAACGTCCCAAAACCACTATTGATTATGAGGGACGCTGTAGTGGAGGGCTCCGGAAATTGAGACCACCTGGGGTTCTTTAACGTGCACCCAAATCTGAGCACACGGGCCACAACATTTCCGCCTCCATCGGAAATGCAGCCGCCGCAGCCGGGATTCGAACCCGCGCCCTGCGGGTCAGCAGCCGAGTACCTCAGCCACTACACCACGGCGGGCAATTACCGCCATTGTATAATCGCCTTGAAGGGGGAGGGGGTTGCAATCTTGGCGCTGGTTTCATATCAGCAATAAATGATTGTTCCGCTCGCCGTGAGATGACGTGGAAAGAGACCGTGGTTCCACTCGCTTCCACTTGAACGCCCTGCCAGCAGCCGCCAGAGCGCGCAGGCCACGCGCTCCAGCGTTCCCTTTCATAAAGAATGACACTGTACCTTTCAAAGGCAAAAAAAAAATTGCGAACCTTTTGTGTTGTGGGATGTTGTTCAATACTCGAGCGCTGCATGGGTGTTGCTATTTGCAATGATCGTTGTTGTGAAGCTCATGTACGTGCACGTGCCAATAAACAAGAGATATTGCTTGAAGACAGAGATATCGTATCACACTGTATCATATCATCCCGGGGTCTTGACGTCGACGAAGAGAGCAGACTGTAGTTCGTAGATCAAACTGTTTATCCTGCTGAACTTCTGGCCAGTCAATGAAAAGTCAGATTACAGCGATACACACTGGTACTTAGAGCGGAGAACTGAGAGTCATTCATCGATCAACTGAGAAGCGGTGAAGCACGTCAGGATTTATACATGTGCCGTCGAATATTCCAGCGTTATTGCTGGCCGCCGCGTGAATTCCAGAATAATTTATAATGTTCTCGTTACGCGCGTAATCCTAAAAAAATGATCTAAAAAAATGATCTAAAAAATGATCTGGAACACTGCAGGCGCGATTTGCGCTGAACATTACTTATAGTGTGTAACGGGCGATAACAGAACTTGAGCAAGAAATACGGCAACGTCCTGAAAAACGAAATTACGAATATAACATTGATGACAATTCAGTGCCTTCGAATACCGCTGGTCGACTAAAAAAATGAAACCTGTTTTGGAATGCGAGTGTAGTGTGTCATTTTGAGCATTTTTTTCCTACGATAAGGTTAATGAAGGCGGATCCCACCCATTTCACTTTGCTTTAAGATCTTGACGAATACCTAGCTTAGAAGTAACGAATTCCGTCCTGGTGTTATGCGTCTTTTGTTGATCAAGAAATGCTCGGTGTTGGGAATCAGTGCCGGTGATCGCATATATCTTCTCCGTATCCTGTCGAAAATGCTTCTTTAATCACGGCCCGCTAGCACGGAGGTGATGTTTTCAACTAATGTAATGAACGATGTGAAAAAGACGGAGCTGTATGCGGACCTTTTTCGAACGCTTGCGAGGCGCCTAAACCCAAGCCACTCCTGTTTCTCTCCTTCATGCGATCGCATGAAGAAACGTATCGCACAGCTAACAAATCAGCTAAATACGACAGACATACTACATTTTGCAGCGTCAGTTCGGGGCTATTTCCTTGTGCAGCCCAGTAAGCAGAACGTGCTCGCCATTTTTCTGGCTGACCCTCCAACCGCCATTGCAGACAGAAACTGGTGTAGGTGTGTCAGCAGAGCAGCGACAATCTACAACGACGTCAATCCTGGCAAGTTGTCCACTGTCTAGCATAGAAACGAACATTAGCTTTTCTATACGTATTAGCGTTTATTTATAGGTAGCTCATTCTGTCTAGTTTTTTGGCAAGAAAAGCACATATTTTCAAAGGAGTATTCATATATCGTTTATAAAGGTCAGTCGAACGTCTATTCCTTTTTTTTTTTCGCATCTTCGAAGCTCCTCTATGAAATACGTATTATAAAACCAGCCTTTGGCTTGAAACGAAGTGAAGCTGCCGTTGTTCAGAAGCCTTGGCGATTTTCCTACAATTCCACTTCAGGTATCAAAGGTTAAACGTAGGCACACGATCGACCCGAACGGTGAACATTGTCACTTTGATGACATCAGAGCGTCTCGAGCACACCAAAACATAATATTGCGTTTGTTCACAGTTCAGCTGATCTCGGAGGTAATATTTAACTTTCGTGTGGCACAGAAAACATTCTGGAGAGGCTAGGGGAGGGTGCAAGATTAATACAATCTACCGAGAAGAAAACCTGGAGCTTTGATTTTCCTTTTAAGTCGCCAAAAGAGAGAGAGAGAGAGATAAATAGAGAGGAAAGGCAGGGAGGTTACCCAAGCTTGGCTCGGTTGGCTACCCTACACTTGGGGTGGGGGAAAAGGAGAATAATAGAACGAAAAGAGACAGAAAAGAAGAGGAGTAAGAAAGAGAAGCAAAATGCATCATGATGATGGCGTGACTTTTCGTGCCATGGGATGATCGGATGTTTTCGGGGTAATTCGTGAACAGGAAACAATAAACTGCTATTCGTCTGTGCTTTTCCGCGACCAGTGGAGAAGATTTCTTCTTCATTCTGTATTCGATTTCTCCCTCTCGAACGTGACCTCGTGCAAAATGTTATTACATTAAGCAGTATGGTGAACTCTGTACGCACAAAATGTGGATCTGAAAACTATATAAAAGACAGTAAAAGAGAGGCATAACCACACACGGCCTATCGGGAAAATAGTTGAGCTCCCGGGAGCTGTCGCATCACGTATGACACTGAATCCAATGCCTTCATCGATAGCTTCCGCTAGGGAAGCGTGCCTTCGAATGTGAAATTGGTTGATAGGCACCGACGTCGACGCTGTATCGCTCACACGGCGACGTTCGAAAGTCGCGAACCGAACCACGTGCGTGTTAGCAATTCATATGAGTTTCGAAGTCTCCCCAGTCAACTGTCGACACGCAGCGCTTTTAACGGAGCTGTCCTCACTGTTCAGGAGAGCCTCCGGCCTAAAGCTTGAGAAAAACTGATGCCGCAAAGAGAATTCTGACGACAGCGGGACCTGAATGACACCTAACCTTGTCGCTCTCTTTAAGGCCATAGCCTTAAGTGTTAGTTTGAAGGGCTCACTGATCGAAGCGCGGTAGCCTACTGCAATGGTACGAGAACACCCTTGACACACTACCGATGTTGTGACGCTTTAACTTCTTCGTGTGACTCTATTATGGTGACACAGATCGCATTCGTCCAACTTGTTAACTGTTGCGTGAATTTCTAGATTCTACGCATTTCATATTGTTCAAAGTGCAGAAATTAATGCGCAAAACAGGGCTAAGCGTTTGCAGCCTGCTTTTATGTTCTCATTTTGAAGATCTACAAAGTCCTCCTTGTATCAAACAGATGCCTGCCTATGATGAAGGAATCCTTTTTTTTTACCAAAATAGCGTTGAAAATCCCCTTGCGTAGAAATTGCGGTGTCATCAACGGTTGCATCGATGGGTTCCAAGAGAAAAAGCAGCATTGCCTGTGAGCGAAAAATCAAGACACGTTCAAATGAATGAATAAAACAAATTTACGATTGGTGTGGCGATCTAACCCAAGCCTTCTGCGTTGCAAGTAGGTGTCCTACGACAGTCCAACGCCTTAGCTTTAGGACGGCTTCGATACAGTAAGACACTACACGAATGTCAAGCAGTGGGATGAGTCACTTAAAAAGCGTGTATTGTTGCGCGACGACACAGAAGAGCGGAACCGCACAGCCGTCAAAGATATATATATATATATATATATATAAATATATATATATATATATATATATATATTATATATATATATATATATATATATATATTATATATATATAATATATAATATATATATATATATATATATATATAAAGGAAAGAAGTGTACACCTAAGGGCTTGTTTTTCCGTGTTTTTACACAATATTAATGAGATCTAACCGACCATAATGCCAAGGAAAGTATCGGGGAAGATATTAGACCAATTTGTAATGTAAATATGAAGAAAAGTGGGTGAAAAGACAACTTGCCGTGGGCAGGATCCGAACATGCGACCTTCGAATGACGCGTTCGATGCTCTACGACTGAGCTACCACGACAGCCATCCCCCCCCTCCCCCAAATTATAGGATTTATGTGAGAATTAAACGTGATAGTGTCAGTCAGCCCCACCAGTAGCCATCGCGGCGAGTGTGGCACACTCTTTTGAGCCTGTTTGGCGTCACTGTCACGTGAACTTGTCACGAGTGGGAAGCTGACCAATAG
Source organism: Rhipicephalus microplus (assembly GCF_013339725.1). Classification (NCBI taxonomy): domain Eukaryota; kingdom Metazoa; phylum Arthropoda; class Arachnida; order Ixodida; family Ixodidae; genus Rhipicephalus; species Rhipicephalus microplus. The sequence continues at coordinate 21,000 of NW_023608397.1, read as the reverse complement.
TCCCTCGTGTAAAACCTACAGGCGCTAAGCCTGCCAGCACTAGACCATCGTTCATGAATAAGGAAAGAAGTGTATACCTAAGGGCTCCTTTTTCCGTGTTTTACACAATAATAATGAGATCTAACAGACAATAATGTCAAGGAAAGTATAGGGGAAGATATTAGACCAAATTGTAATGTAAATATGAAGAAAAGTTGGTGAAAAGATAACTTGCCGTGGGCAGGATCCGAACCTGCAACCTTCTAATGACGCGTTCGTCGCTCTACCACTGAGCTACCACGACAGCCATCCCCCCAGCCACTTTATAGGGTTTATATGAGAATTAAATGTGGGAGTGTCCGTCAGCGCCACCAGTAGCCATGGTGGCGAGAGTGGTACACTCTTTTGAGCCTGTTTGGGGTCACGTAGCACGTGAACTTGTTACGAGTGGGCAGCTGACCAATAGTCTTCTTATACTACCTAAAGGCACTAAGTCTGCCAGTACGAGACCCTCGTTAATGAATAAAGAAAGAAGTGTATACCTAAGGGCTCGTTTTTTGGTGTTTTACACAATATAATGAGATCTAACAGACAATAATGTCAAGGAAAGTACAGGGGAATATTTTAGACCAAATTGTAATGTAAATATGAAGAAACAGTGGGTGAAAAGATAACTTGCCGTGGGCAGGATCCGAACCTGCGACCTTCGAATGACGCGTTAAGTGTTATCAACAACAACAACGTTAACGAAGTGCGTACCTCTGCAGGTGCGCATGACACTTAGTGGATGTGTCGTGGGTACTACGCCGATTTGCAAAAAAATAATCACAGCATATCCACGAGGTGAATGATGACGGGTGGGGCGAAGCACGGACCAATGGACGAACCCATGGACGGACGGATGGACAGACTGACGGACGAATGAATTACGTATGGATGAACTGACACACGGACACAGAATCATATGGACGCTCGGATAAATGGAGGGATGGACGCATGGACGGACGGAAGGATTTATGGACGGACCGTCCCTCGACATGTGTTATGTTGAAAATAAACAATTCAACTCCTTGGGTGTTATTACAAATGTTTTTCGAGAAATTAGCACTGTCTTCAGGTATTGGTTGCTCTATGTCAGATTTATGCAAAGCGATAACAGCTGCATGGGTTATCAATGAAGTTTTGCCAGTTTCATGTCATGACGACAGTCAGGCAGTAAAGCAGCAAGAGGGAGAATGTACTTGAGGGTAGACCTGAAAAAACTAGATCTCATTTCAAGCTTCATTTTCATCATTGTAATATAGCGTCAATATTCAATTAAATCGTAGTTATATCTCAAATTTCCTCCCCCCCTCCCCCGCAGTCCCGGAACCCGCCCTACAACAACAACTACTGCCGCTACTTCTGCGGGGAAGACGAGAAAGCCTATGCAAACATGATACGAGACTGATTACAAAGAGTGTTTCGCTTTGAAAGCGATTGTCGTTTACACGACAATTCTGTTCACACAATCTTTACGTCTTTCAGTAAGTCTTCCGGTCCCAATTGACAGGAAATAATAATAGTCATCCTAGATATTTGCTTGTTTAATATACTGTCCAGCCAACAAGTAGCAACATATCAGAAGCGGGCTTCTGAATCCACGCAAAACGACAAGCACACAGCGAAAACCAATCGGTATTCAGTGCATCTAGAAAGTTCTAACTAATAATTGATAAGGGGTGCTTTCTTCTGATAACCACCGTTCATCGAAACGCTTGAAGTTTCCAACCAATAATTGATAACGGGAGCTTTCTTCTGATAACCACCGTTCATCAAAACGTATGCATCCGCCACCACCATCACCGAGATTTTCTTTAATCAAATACCTCTATTATTTTTCTGACTCGCCCGATTCCCCTGGTTTGAGAAGGCGCTTTCTCACGGCGCCCAATCTCCTCCTCCGCTTTCGCAGTCGGCTTGTCCACCTCCTTTGTTTCGAAGGTTGGCGAGCATATGAAGAACACATACCCGAGCGCTAAGTAATCAGTTGCAGCCTTGAAATAGCCAAGTTCACCCGTACAAACGTCCGCTGTAGCACACATGCCATTTTTACAAATTTCACGTCCTGAGGTTGCTGTTTAATTCACGCTTTACATGACGTACGCATCATGAATTAATGCTACGACCTGCCATCTGATTTCTAGATAGAATATTGCCTCGCCATACACATCAAATAAATAACACAGACGTGACAGCATGTTCGTTAAATCCTGCGGTTAGTGCAACATTTGTTTGATTTTCATCTTGCAAGGGATAATTTATGTTCTTCAAAAACTTATGTCATAAAACGCAATTATCGGTGCATATCCAGTCAATTAAACGGCCTCGAGAGCATAAAGTCGAGGTCGGCTCGATATATACGCTCTAAGTGGAAGAAATTTGTTTAAAAAATATTTATCGCATTGAAAAGCGATCGATTAGGTGTGTGGTGTACCAGTATACAAGATAACAGGAGCACCTGAACAGTCGTGTTTAAAACGAATTTTGGTGGTCTTCAGGAATCTTCAAGGGTGAACAGTAATTCGACACAGCGATATGCATTCGGCAGGACGCTAGCTTGCTTCAATTTGAGTCACCACTATATGAAGGCTTGTTTGAAATAGGGCCTGAAAACTGACTTTTTATTTCAGTATCTGCACTTGTGCCTATTGTTTCATCGATGATTGTGTCCGAAGTGTCTAAAGTGTTGCGTAACAAACGCATCTTTCAATATTTGCATATATATTGTAAGCCAGCGGTGACGTCGATTACACCTATTTGTACTCATCCGCACCCACGCAAACACATACGCATAACTTTTTCTGTCACTATATTTCCTGAATCGTGATAGAAATTTCAATATGTAGAAAAACTTCTTTATTCAGCTTCTCTGCACGCCGTAGCTTCACAGCCACGTTAGAACTTCCCAGCAAGCCCCGGGTCAGGTAGAAAACGACGGCAGGATGCATTCGAGGAGCAATGACACTGTCAAATAAAAATACTGTGTCAGAGTGCCTCGACGCAGTATGTAGCTAGGTGTCATGCTGTCTCGACAGAAGGGGGTTATGGTAGAAGTCATAATAGAAACAAAAAAAAAAGAGAAGGGAGCATCATTAGGAAAGGCACAATAGCAACCTTGCTTGCTGGAGAGAAAGTCAACGCAAAAGAGGCGAATAGCATGGAGCTGTGACAGATCGTATTTTCTACCCTCCTGGAGGCAGAGATGAATGCTCACTGCATAGAGCATTGTGCGCCTACTGCGCAAAGAGGGGTTGTCGTCTTGTCACTCGTGAAGAAATGACAAAATATAAACACGTTTTTGTGGCGGTGTCTCGGGGAGACGTTGAATTGAATGTGGGCGCGTCGTGCTGTTGGGACACCTTCACGCCAAAATACCTACAAAAAAGGCTCACAGAAAAAAAAAACCCGATAGGCGATTTTCGGTGCCACATCTGACAGTCGTGTCAACCAAACGATGTTGACGAGGATCCCTGCCTGCGCATAACAAGCTTTGGGCTTGCACGAAGAGCGACGTGTAGAGGTTCGAGGAATATTTTGGGGGGCTTTTGTGTATGCTCTACGTGGAATCGATGCTTCCTTGTGATCTCTATGTGTCGCGTTTGTAGCGCATTCAATATTTCGACAAGGGAAAGCCATGTACAAACTGAATCATAGTAGCCATTTCCGGCCATAATAAGCGAATTGGGACTTCTTTTTTTCGCCGAGTCGCTTGTAGAATTTTTCTGTCGCTGGTCACGTTTTATGATTTTCTTTTCATTTTTCCAGCAAATATGGTAATTTTAGTGCCCGGCAAGTTCATTTATAGTTCGTCTTTATATGGGTGATATTGTTCCTCAAAGAATGAAATACTTTAGGGTAATTAACAAATACCATCAATGAAAAAACGTGCTTTTTACGCATGGAGGCTACTGTGATGATGGTGTGCAAATGTGAATAAGTGCTTTTGCTCATACTGCGCATATTCCCGCTTAACGAGTTAGTTAAGTTGACCAATACAAATTCATTTGCGAGTGCCATTTGTTCGTAAAAACTAAAAAAGTGTTCTCGAAAATTGAAAAGCAATCAAATTACCGTTTTTGTTTAGCTTCTTTTTGAAAGTCGCACTGTTTTCTCGGGTCTTTTTTGTGATGATATTCCTTTGTTAGCTGGGCCAAATCAGGCATCTTTGGCCTGAATCGAATTTGTCTGGTGCGGTCAAGTGCAGTATCTTGCGTTTCGCAACAACCAACTCTTCATGTTCGCAGTATAGCACGAGCACATTGGAAATCAGGAAGCAGTATTCTGTTTGAATGTTACATGCCATTATCACCCTATTTAACCAGAAAACGGCGGCTGACATGGCCGATTGGTCGATTTAAAGAAAAGTGATTCAGAATGCTCAGGTTAGTTTCTTTCGAGCTCAAGGGTGAGGTAGAAAACCTCAAACGTCTTTTTCTACCAAATGATTTTCGCTTGACAATACTTCATAACGTGATGTAGGGTAGGACTGATGCAAAAAAAACAGCTAAAGAATAAAAAAAACATCATGTCGAATGCCTGCATGACGTCCGAACAAAAAAAAGCGCTGTTTCCCACAAAATACGACGGATTGAAAGTGACGTCACGCATAAGACAGCGGTGAACCTTACCAGACTCATTCCACTTATTGGTGGCAATTATGGGCTGGGGTATTTTGGTTGATTGCAACGGGTTGTGAGATTTAGAAAAGCTGTCCTGTTTTTGTTTTTAATGAACATGCAGGAACGACATTTGAAAAACCATTATTTGAAAGGGTTATTCTAAAAGTTTGTGCCTATTTTGGATAAATGAATGTGCATGATTGGCAAGAGCTAACACTTACCTAAGTCTATCAAATAGGCGTTAGATAGCGAGAGCAAAAAACCGAAAGCTAAGCCAGGAAAAGTGCTAAGTATGCAAACGCGTAAGCACTGGCTCTCAGCTGAAGAAGGGCTTCTTGTGCCCATTCGTATACTTGCAGTGGTCCCTGCATGAAATAGACCACAGATGAAACCCTCTTTGTCGATTCTAGTTTCCCATTCTCAATTTACCGTAACTATTAGAAATACAGTATACGATAAATTAAGTAAAACATCTTCTTATCCAGCATGTGGTATATCATGGTGCTATATAGGTTATGAGATGACTGATGTGATACCACTCCTTGATCTCATGAAATTTCAGTGCGTAAAATACTCGCAATTTGGGCGACAGCTATGTTGCATTGAACATGTTAATCATGGGCATAAAATACAATACATACCAGCATTCAACCACCGATGGAGCCGAAATGTTAGAGTACTGCGCTATGTGAGTGAACGTTAAAGAACACCAGATGGCCAAAATTTTTGTCTGGAGTCCTCCACCACTGTGACTCTCATAAGGACATATTGTTTGTGTGACGTAAAACTTCACATATTATTATTATTATCATTGCAATCAACCACGCCACTGACGCTACTTCTGTGAATGCTTCATGACCGCAAAAGAGGATATGTCTTGGAAGATTTGGAAATATCTGCTCTAGCCGTGATAGAAAAGTTTATGGTGCAGACTAATTAGGGCACTACTCCAGAAACAAAATTGCAAAGCAAGCAAAAACAAGAAAAAATATCGCAGTCTGTTAGGCGAACCACGCTTTACAAAAATGCCTGAGTGTGTTCTGAAGCGTTGTCGCACCCACTTCGCATGTTTGTAAAAAACGCCGTTCGAACACGCACAGCATAATTTACAATACAATCAAATTATGATAGAAGCTGAAAAGAAGCTTTGTTCCACCTTTTCAACTATTTATACTTAGAGGTGAAGCGCTAACACTGCATACGTGGTAGACATTTTGTGCCAGAATACTGCTCAACACCTACATTGCGACACTATCTTTTTCCTTATGACTTTAAACAAAAAACTATAATGTGAACAATAAAGCGGCTATTTTCGGAGGAGAGCCGCATCAAATGGAAGTCAAAGCAGAACTTTGCTATCGTTTTTGCACATTTATACGCGAATTGATGTGGTGTTTAACGTCTCAAACCCACAATAGGATTACGAGAGACGCCGTATTGGAGGGTTCCGGAAATTTTGACCACCTGAGGTTCTTTAACGTGCACCTAAATCTGGATGCACAGGCCTACAGCATTTTTGCCTCCCTCGTAAAGGCAGCCGCCGATGCAGCGATTGGATCTCGCGACCTGCGGGTCAGCAGCCGAGTAACTTAGCCACTAAACAACCGCGGCAGGGCGGCGCACCCATACTTACACTATTATAGGCCTCCTATACGTGCTTAAAGAGATCGTTATCATATTGTAAATTGCTCTTTCTTGTTTTTTCGGCGTTCCCATTGAGTATCTAGTCGTCCATATTTTCTATGCACATCTGGCGTGTTATAGATTGTTTTCGTTCTTCCATATTTTCTTTTTCCTGTCATGCAGCGTATTCACCGAACCTTGCTCTAGTCACCCAATCCAATATTTTGTCACTCGCGTGGTCGAAGATGTGGCTCTTTGTCTTTCTGTGTGATTCTTATTTTTGCTTCGGAGGAGACATTCGGGCCACTTCAAAATGCAATTCATCATTGCTTTTTATCTTCCTAGTTTTTCATCATTCTGGGAAAGTAGTTCATTTGTTATATTTTAGGGGCGAAGCTTCTTATGGCGTGGCTTGGGCGTCCCTCGCACGTAACCACCAGTGGCACATACCCGAAATAGGTATAACACTTCACCTCCAAGGTGGTGCCAGTGAGAGATTTCTTCTGTGCGTTGTTTAACAATAAAAAATAGTGCTCAATGTACATGCCAATGGCTGCTAATGGGGAATGAGAGACATGAGCAGTCGGCTTTTAGTCAACGCGCACGCTGCGATCCCCATTAGCAGCCATTGGCATGTACATTGAGCACTATCGGACAAGAAAGATATGCTACATTATACTCGCTGGGTGTAACCTCCTTAGCTTTAGAAAGGTTTAGCGAGCGTTGAGCCGCAGTGCCATGAATACAATGAACTTGTATATACCATGAATGAACTCAAGGTCGTTAAAAATGAGAAGTAGATACGAAGCGCAAGCCGTAAGAAAGTAAAAGCCGAATTCTCCTGTCTCTCATTTCTCATAAGCAGCCAATGGCATGTAAATTGAGCCCTATCTGACAGGGAAAGGTTGCTACGTTATACTCACTGGGCGTAACCTCCTTGGTTTTCGAAAGGTTTAACGAGCGTTTGGTCGCAGTGCCATGAATACAGTGAACTAGAATTTACCATGAACTCGAGGTGGTTAAAGGTGGGAAGTGGACCCAAAGCGCAGGCCGTAAGAAAGTGTGCGTGTGCCACCTCTAGTTTAGTCCTTGGAATGTCCGCTGGATGGCGGTGCTTCCATATGGGGAATATATGATAAAAAGATGCGAGATGGTGGGACTTGGAGTGTTGAATAGATGAACGAACGGACACACAAACAGTAGCATGGATGGACGCATGAACGGACGCAGGGGCGGATGCATGAAAGAACGCAGGGACGGGCGCACAAACAGACGCATGGACGGTCACACAGACGGACGCATGGACGGACGAATGCTTCGCCCCACTCTCCATCATTCACTCCGTGGATATGCTGCCATTTTTCTAAATTTAGTTTTTTTTTCCAGTATACGGATTCAATGGTCGATGTCTTTCGACGGTCGGCGCATGTCGTGACGTCCTGTATTACGATCCTTATCGGAGCGTCTCCCCGCATTGACATAAATTTAACATTTTTTTAAGTGTGGATGCGTTTGTTCTATGCTAGGACTGGCCGCCCTGTTTTGAAAAGCTGCGTTTTTCTATTCACTCGGGATGGAAATGAAAACAGTGGGAAAGCTTTTGTCACAGGGGCGGTTGTGGGGGACAAAAGCGCTGTTGGTTGGCTGGCAAGAAAATGAGGTGCAAGTCACGGATGAAGTCGTTCACCTACCGATTGAAATAGATTCACTGTGAACAAGATTCTACCTAGGTTTTCTAGATAGAATTATGAAGCGGAGAGTGATTATGGTGATGATGATGATGATGTTGATGATGACGACGATAAGTGCTTTCAATGACACTGAAGTAGGACGCAGGGTAACAGAACACTATAGTAGCACATGTTAGCACATCAAGATACATTTTCGTATAAAGCAGCGTCATCTTCAGGTATTCTCAAGACGCTGGTTGTGTTGATGACCTCAGTGCTGATGATAGTAATTGTTATTATAAATATGTCTACCTAATTCAAGTAAAGGAGCTACCGCTTGTAACACAGTGTAACAGTGTGCATTACGAGGCAATATCGACTTCAGTTCTATGTCGCACGATTTTGGTGCTAACTCGATCGACTAAAAGCATGTCCTTTGTCTATAAAGTTTACGTGGCACTAACTCCTTCATCTACGGTATTTCTCGAGAAGTTGAGGAGAAGATAGTAAGAATACCATTGCGACAAATCGCACAGTGTCATGGTTTCCTCGCTCTCATTGAATTTACTTTTCTTTAAGTTCAAGCAACTATACCTAACACTCAACTGCAATCACCAGGCACCCCAGCATCATGATTTCGTCAGCAATCACAAGTTGCCGTGTTTATCCCGCACCGTAACAGTTTCCCTTCAACATATTCTCCTCGTGGATGCCTTTCGCCTACGCAATGTATAACGATACTTAACAGCCGACAAACAAGCTGGCATAATCCACTGCTTCATTTTAAGGGCTGCCCAGATATGGAAGGCAATTATCAAACGGTCACTTGGCGGCGTACAACACGTTCTTCACATTTGGCTGTTGTTCTTGTAGTAAGTTTTCCAGGTGTTATGCTTGTTTGCTTCTTTCAATCAGTAAGTACAAAACCATTTGAAGATCTCTCCCGCTTTAATATTTTGTGTTGTGAGAAGCACAGCCATAACAAGGTGGCTATTATTGGTCTCACCAAATCTGTAGCTTATCACAAATGTGCATGTGACCAGATAAGGAGAAAAGGCCTCCCGCGTGAGGGAGCGAATCGTACAACAGCCAGTCCTGCAGACAACGTTGAAGGCGGACGAAACTTTGCGTACGCACGCGTACATGCACACACACACACACACACACACACACACACCACACACACACACACACACACACACACACACACACACGTTGAAATGCAGCTCCGTACCATCACACAAACACGGCTTCTCGTCTTTAGAGATATTAAGAAACTGGCTAATCAGCGCGGTACTAATTCATGGATCTTTGTGTTTTTTACCACATACGCTACATGACACGTGTAAAAAGTGTACAGTGGGGAAATGTGATTCAGAATATTATGTTTTGACAAGACGAATCGGCTGGCATTGTTGCGAGCCTTCAAAAACTGTAAGTGCACTAGTGAGGAGTTTAGAAAAGACCGAGGCACCCTTAAGCCCCGCCTAAAAGAGTTGAACGCGATATCGACACCTTGTCCCTGCTGCATACTTTTTATTATATGTTATTACTCGATAAGAATGATTATGAAATATAACAGTATATAATCGATATATAATAGGTGGCTCGGGTGACAGAAGTTTTCGAACATGGCTGCATTCTGTATAAAGAGCAGCATGTTTAAGTCTCTAGCAATTATGCCCGTAAAATGTTTTCGAACTTGCCATGCAACCACCACGTAGTCTTAAAGAAATAAGAGCAGTAACGTGGGTGCCTTTTGTAAGGGGTGGCCGGCTTTGAACCACGAAGTCATTATAATTGTGGCGGAGACCGGATTGTAGTGGACATGGTAATAACTTGTTTTAACGCCCGAGCATCATGTGCAGCGAATTCAAACCGCAATTTTTGGAAAACGAGCTCTTTACCACTATCATGTTCCAAAAAAGTGTAGTCACCGAGAGAATCCCCCGTAGATTGGAGCACTTTTTTTGTGTGTGGCGAGTGTATCCTGTAGACCGCGAACAAGAGTGCACTGTTTTGCAGTTCATAATATTTTGGCAATTTACTGCTGTTCAGCATCCTGACGTCGAGAAGTTACGATAAGTTTATTGTTCAGAGGGTTCACATGGCCCGTAAAAAGACGGCACAGTGTAAGTATAAAATATTTTAGCGCTTTAGACGAAAGCATGGGTGAGCGCACGCAAAATCATACTCGGAAAGAGCGTGGCAAAGAGATGACCAAGAATCAAGAGTGCCAGAGCCGAACAAGGCCCTACGTTTACGACTCGAAAGGTGCCGATAAGGTAGCATAAACATTTCTGGCTCACTGAAAGAGCACCAGGTTTTTATAGGCGACAAGCGTGGGTAATGATGTTGATAGATCAAAGAGGGGAAGGAAACTCGCTGCAAGGAACAAGCGGCATCCACTGAGCTTTCAACATTATCAGCTCCAGAAGTTTGGGAGCTTGGATAGAAAAAAAAGAAGCCTGAGAAAGTGGTGGTTTCCACGATGTTGACTTCTGCGCCGCACGTCGAAATTTTGATCGTCAAGTTTTCAAAGTCGTTGAGTCATTTGTTCTTCGAGCTTATTGGCACTTTGTTTCTCCCACATTGAGGTCAACTGACGTACAGTTTTATAGTGTCAAAACACCCTGAAATTATAAAAAAAGGATGTTGGCAAAACATTACTTCCAGCGTATGATCTCAATTTAATGTCAACACAATTTGAAGTGGTATTACAGGAAATTTATGTGTTGTTTACTTGTTGGTAAAAATAAAAGCATTAGTGTTTAGAACCCTGAAAACCGTGTGATAGTGTTTATGAATGCGCTTATTAACTTTTAACAACAATAAACAAAAAAAATCACAGCATATCCACGCAGTGAATGATGATGAGTGGGGCGAAGCGTCCGTCCCTCCATGCGTCCGTTTGTCCGTACGACTATTTGCCTGCCTGCCTGCCTGCCTGCCTGCCTGCATGTCTCCCTGTCTCCCTGTCTGTCTGTATCCATGTATGTATGTATGTATGTATGTATGTATGTATGTATGTATGTATGTATGTATGTATGTATGTATGTATGTATGTATGTATGTATGTATGTGACGCTATGATGAATGGCAGACGTGGCCTGGCTCATACCTCATGTTTATTTCATCTCTCTTCTTCCTTCTCTACCTCTACTAACCATCACTTGATACGTCACACGATTCCCCCTCCCCCTGAAAGAAGGCATGGATTACAAACAAGAAAAAGTAAACAAGTGGAGGTTAAAAAGTTACAAACGTCAAAATTCACAATTTGTTCTATGCTCTAGGGGAGTTCCGCGAACTTTTAAAGACTTCAGGGGAAAGTGCAGCAGTCCGGTTAACGCAGGAGTTCTGGTGGGCGATGCTGGTGGTTGCGTCCTGGATAACACAAAAATGCTTTGGACGTGGAAACAGATGGAAATACAACCGCTATTCTTGCAAATAATGAACGAGGTTGGAACGCTTTGCAGGATTGAATATTTCGTTGGCGTCGCACTTTTTGTCGTAGGTCATACAAACGCCGTGCATGCAATTTGCGCGCCCGTTGATCGTGGCTGATTAGGCGCTGCTTGTGTTCCTGCAGAGCACAAGCGGTTGGTTTGTGGCTCTTAGGGAGTTTACTATGGTGATGACGCAGATGTTCAGACCGAAGGCACAATCTTGAACGCTGGTGCGGAAAAGTTTCTTGGCTTTTCTTTCTGCGAAGATAGCTAAAATGCGGACTCAGTCTTTTCTTTAGTGTATGCAGATCACGACACTCTTCAGGCCGCAAGTATCCTCGCGATGTAGTTTTAATTGTTCGTTGCCGATGTTGGTGTGGGCGTTTTAGCTGTTGGGGTTCCTCTTGTTGCTTTTGTTGCTGATGTTGCACTGTCTGACGAGGTAGACTTCCTTTGGAACCATGAGCCCGCTTTTCTTCGTAGGTTGACGTGACCAGCAAATAGTTGATACTTGTTAGGGTTTCGCGATTTGAGTCCGGCAATGAAGATAGTGCGCCGGAAATGGCAGAAAAATCTCCTGAGGATGTTGCAACGCCATTCTTGATGGGCGTTCCTGGCACAGGGCAGAGCTTCGGAGTTGATCCTTCCGAGCCTCCTGTGTTGGTTGGGCTCTCGGGTTGCTGTGAACTCGACGGTGACGCTGCGAGAGGCTTGGTTTGGTCAGATTTTACTTGGGGCTGTTTCTTTGTGTCCGACTCTGTGGAGGTGAGCTGTTCTGACGCATGAATGTGGACGGTTGGCCCTGGACTTGGCTGAGTATATTCGGAGTTCGGAAGCTCTATCCCGACCGTAGTGGGCGTGTGAGACGCGAGGTGGGCGTTGTGAGCGACGAAAGAGCGAAGTGATGTAAAACCAGGATTTGCACTCTTCGAGTAGTCATGACGTTGTTCGGTATTTTCTTTATGCATCAGCTGGTCTACCATGAGCAAGGGGTCCTTATAAGGCAAGTGCAGAGCGTTAGGAGCGCTTGAAGAACCGCGTGATGAAAAACCCAGGTGCTGGACCACGTATGCCAGACGAAGAGTGAACGGCATCAGGTGTCTGGGCAACGTCCGGGGTCATATGCTGAAGCGATGACTTCACAAATGCCGACTTCCGTGCAGAAGGGAGGCGCACTCGATGGCTGTGTTTTTTCCCAAAATACGCGTTGTCGTCTGCCACTCAACTCGTGTGCCACTTCGTCTTTTGTCAGAGGTCGAATCTTGTTGTGCGTTCGAATGGTTGAAGAGTGCCTGTAAAATTGACGACTGAGTGCAGTTGTCTGCGGATGGTGGGATACAAACAAGTCTTCGTCGTAGTCGTCATCGTATTTTTTAAACCAAACAATCATTTCTTCTTTTATCTTTTGCCAAGACTCATCGTTGTCGAATATGTGGGTGAGGTAAAATTTGAAGGCCTCACCGGAGATGTAGTCGGTAAAGTTGATGATCATCTCCCGTTCCGACCATGATGCAGCGGTAGCGTGGAGCTCGTACAGGTAGAACCAGTCCTGCACGGGTCCATCGTCCGCGCTCCGGTGTACTTGGGGATGTCAGGGTCGGCCGATGTATCTGTCATGGTGCTGGTCGTTGTGTCCAGGTTGAAGATGAATCGGTAGTGGCTGTATGGTCAGGGTGTCTTGTGGGGAACTGCGTCGATGATGAGTGACTGACGAAGGGGCAGGCAGGTCTCCATCCTGTCGACTTGTGTGACGCTATGATGAATGGGTGACGTGGCCTGGCTCATACCCCATGTTTATTTCATCTCTCTTCTTCCTTCTCTACCTCTACTAACATCACTTGATACGTCACATGTATGGATGTATGTATGTAGTAGGTATGTATGTATGTATGTATGTATGTATGTATGTATGTATGTATGTATGTGCGGACAGACAAAAACCCCTAACGCCACCCTGGAGATATATATTTTCCATGAAATACACAAACACTATGTAGTGAGCAACTCTAAAGCTAACTATAAGTGGCCACTATTCTTACATACTAATACTCCGAGGGAACGACCCCACTAATGAGCTTCGTCCCTAAAGATATCTTCAGTTTTGATATCAAGGGGTGGAGTTTATCAGGGACATGTCAACACATGTTTGATGACACGGGAAGACAGGTTTCCCGGTAAAAAAAATTGTAAATCGTAGCACCACCTCCATTATTCCTATTAGTCAAACAGGCTCACGTAAACAACGATAAGAAAGTTCATTCAGAAGCTCCAGCAACGCGACCTTCGCGAACCCCGTGAACTGTGTTTAGTCGCCGTGATAATGTCTAGGCTATGGGGTTTGCTTGCAGACGGTGGGTGAAGAACTCTAATTCAATGTAATTTTTTACGTGTTGTAGAATAGATTAATAGGAACATATCACAGAAAAAATCTTTCTTTTTTTTGGGGGGGACGGGGGGGGGGGTCCCCGAAACCGTGTAAGTAGGCTTCTTTAAATGCATAATTCATTTAAAAGGCATGTGACACATGAAAAGGCTTTCTTTTTACTTTCCTGCTTTACTTTGAAAATGTCAGAATGAATGTAGCACTGCTATTCTCATCAGAAGAGTTACTTGCGTCAGTTGGTGGGTAAGTCATTACGCGAGCAGCTACAACGCTAAAAAATACAAAGACTTGACCAAGGACCAAGAAATACGCGACACTGACGCTGATGAACAGGCGCACGTGATTCGCATTTGCGTATATCCTCACTCCTTTGTAACACTGCTCTTTTTGCATAATGATCACTAATAAATATGAACATATCTTTATATGCATAGATCTTTTGTTGTCTTACTTTCTCCTCGTGGTTCTATAGAACCTTAGCTGCATTTACGGTAGTCAAGTTACAGGTGAGAAATCATTCACGACAATTCTCTTGATTTTACTGCAAAACAAAACTGTCATAAATTCTCTCCAACGTGACACACTTACCGGACATAGAGAAATAACAGCAAAGCTGCGGGCAATGCCAGACGTTTCCAAATCTGACCCAATGTACGCGATCAATCCTGCGTGTATCTTGGCGAAGCCGGCCAATGACACCCTTTTGCATGATCGTTGATGTTCCTTACGTTTTACTTCTGGGGCGACACGGAGGAGCTGACAGGCTGAGACCTAGATGGAAACGCCATTGTGCAGTCACCAAACTGCTCGCGGTGGTACTCGAGCGAAAATCTTATACGAGAGTTATTCTGCAGGGAACGCCACTCTTTGTGTTTTTTGTTATGGTGACATGAACGGCGGAAGTAATCTATTTGTTCTTGTTTGTGTTTTCCTTTTCGTCTTCTTTCGGTTTCATAATTCTATGGAAAATATTGCTTCTGTTCTTTGTAAGCCCACAGTTTTCGTGAATGACGCCGTTGGCTGGTGAAATGGTTTTGCTCGAAGGGTGATTACCCAGCTGCGCACTATTTGGACACGCTGCCACGGGCACCACTTACCCTGTAAACAAGAAAAGACGCCGAAACCAACAATATAGCTTTGACGAAGTCACGACGACTACCGCATGTTTTTGTGTGTGTTTATTGTTGAAGTCCAGCATAGCCGTTTTCTGCTGGTGCCATTACCAGAGCTCTTTCCAAGTGTAATGCGAGTGAGAAACTCAACGCTGTTATCGGAGAGCTGTTGCGTTGCGCCGTGCAGTTTTCCACTCTGAAGTCATCGTAGTAGCTGAGACGTACAGGTGCTTCAAAAGTAAAACCGTGCACGCGAGCTGTGGCAGAACGGGGCGAAACTGCCTGCCAGCGCGCTCTAGCAGAAGACACACTGGAAATAGCGAGAGTGCGTCGACATATATATAGCCGGCTGACCCATCCCAATATTAGGATTCTCGCCTTGATGAAGGATTGAGCGAAGCCCTGCTGCTAAGATCATTTCTTGTCAGGAGACGCTTTGGACGCTTCATCCGCTTGTTTGCCCGTGACCCGAAAAAGTCTCCGAAGCCACGGGCTTTGTGCATCGCCAAGATTGTCAACACTTTCGCCCCTAACAAGAAGTGATGGAAGTAACATGATTTTGCTTGCGCTGCTCCTGGCTTTCACAACGAAACGTCGCCAACTTCGCTATTTCAGGCTTACCAGTTTAAGTCATCTCACGAAGCTTACAAAGAATCATTCTTTTATCCGTAAAAAAACAAATACACATGAATGAACTAATATGCAAGAGCGTTCAAAGCAACAAGCATGGTCTAGTGAATCCACGTAAGATGAGCATCATTACCGCGGTGGGTGCCAAACAGTCGCAGCGCCACAGGTCACAGTATATAGTGCAGGAAACTCTACGCTATCAATGGCGTCGCTACGATGCTGCTTCGGTATAGTGTAAACTCTCGTATTCAGGTGTGAGCGTCGCTGAACACCGACACAATCATCCCTTTTCAGAAGCTGCGCTGATGGCATGAGTAAAAAGCTGACTGTAGCGTGTCGGGCACCTTACGTGAAAGCTCGTTTGTAAGTCTTTCTTCGCCATGCTGTTCCCACTATCCGGTAATCCACTTCATCTCACTGTAAAGTCAAATAGCAGGCATGATTGAGGCTTTAAAAACAAAAAGAGCGCCGTAAACCAGGTGCAGGGGTCACAAAGTGTGTCTTTTCTACACACGTTTCAAGTAAATGGTACCGTTTTTGTGTACAATATCCGGGTGCTCTATACATTTTAAGAGCTGTTACGAGCCACGCTTCTTTGTCGCGATAAAGAAAAAGCACATTTTCGCAACAGAGGCGAAGCGATTAATGCAATAAAAACAAATTGGAATGCCATACGTAGTAAGGCTAGTCCATAACTCTTAAGCGTACACGACTTGTTTAGTGAATGCAACCTATACGAAATGCCGATGTCAGGGCCGTTCCACGCATTTCCCGCACAGCCACAACGCACGTGCCGGAATACCTGCCGCACCCAAGCAGAGAGTGAAAGAGCGTCGCCAATTGGCTTACTCGGCCCCCGCTTGCGTGCGGCAGGGGTCCCGGCACGTGCGCTGCGGCTGTGCGGAAAGCGCGTGGAACGACCCTAAAGCAGGACAGCTACTCCACGAAGCAAAGGGTATCTTTGAGCTTTCTGTCCTCTAAACTTAAAATAAGGATGAGCGTAGAAGTTTCATGGGCTGTCTCTTGTTGTCAGTCGTATGCTGATGTAGTAAACAAATCCTGCAGATTGGCGTTGTGAGCGTGCTGTGAGCAAAAAAGGACGTAGTCACAATGCCGGCAGGGTGTCAGCATAACTAATATGAAACACAAAAAAAGCTACCCTTTTACGAGACTGCGGGCCAGAGAGTGCACTAGCACTGACTGGGTTCGTAACTTGTCACTACCTGCTAGCAATTTTCTTTTCTTGTCAGTGTTTATTCGTTGATACTTGCCGCTCAGCTCTGCTTTCGCACCCCCCGCTAGCCTGATAGCTTTTGCTACCTAATGTAGTTTTGCAGTGCCCCAGGATCAGCACACTTTTCTGATGCGTTGATTTGATGTGATGATAGAATCATGTGTTGACATATTATATGACGTCACAGTTACGACCGAATTGCGGCAATCTGAGACGTCGGGACGACATTACATCACGACGCTATCAAGCATGCCCTGATCACGTGAACTTTCAGTTGTTCGTGTTGACTCCGACGCTGACGGTCATGATGATGATGAAGCTGAGAACATTTTCCCACTTTAAAAAAGCGGGAAATGTCCCTATTTAGGAACACATAAGACAGCCTCTGAAACCACCCGGCCCCACTGAACAAGTACCCGACCGACCTAGGGGACACCGACGAAGAGATTGCCTTTCCAGTGCTCTGAGGTATACAGGTGGGCTGAAGGATCGGTGGACGGGAGTGAAGTAGGCAGCGTTGCACTCTACGAAACTCTTCTTATTGTACTTAAGATTCAAGTATATTTCCTTAAACTTCTCACTTGAAACAGACCCGTGTGTTTCCCGCCAGCTTGATGAAGCATTTTTGGTAATATATTTTTTGAGAGCATGCGAAGAGGCAAAGCTGCTAGTGAGGACAAGGTAACATCGGATCTGCTGAAAGATGGAGGACAGATTGTGTTAGAAAAACTAGTTACCCTGTTTACGAGGTGTCTCTCGACGGGAAGAGTACCAGATTCTCGGAAGAATGCTAAAATCATCTTAATACATAAGAAAGGAGATAACAAGAGTTGAAGAATTACAGACTTATCAGCTTGCTCTTTGTAGTATACAAGCTATTTTCAAAGGTAAATGCTAACAGAGTAAAGAAAACATTAGAATTCAATCAACCAAAGGAAGAAACAGGATTTCGAACAGGCTACTGAACAATCGACCTCATTCATACTGCCACTGAGGTAACAGAGACATGCTCACAATATAACCAACCACTAAAGATAGCCGTCATAGATTACGAGAAGGTGTTTGATTCAGTAGAAATATCAGTTGTCTTGCAGACACTGCGAAATCAGATCATCGAGGAACCATATACAAACATCTTGGAAGAAATCTACAGGGGATCAACTGCTACCATAGTGCATCATAAAGAAAGCAACAGAATACCAATCAAGAAAGGTGATAGGCAGGGGGACACAATCTTCCCAATGCTATTTACCGCGTGCTTACAGGAGGTTTTCAGAAGCCTAGAATGGGAACAGTTAGAGATAAGAGTTAATGGAGAGTACCTTATTATAACCTGCGCTTCGCCAGTGACATTGCATTGCTGAGTAATTCAAGGGACGAATTGCAACTCATGATCACGGAGTTAGGCAAGGAGAGCAGAAAGGTGGGTTTTAAAATTTATCTGCAGAAAACGAAAGTAATGTACAACAACCGTGGAAGAGGGCAGCGCTTGGAGATAGGTATTAGTGCACTTCAAAATGTAAAAGGATATGTCAACGTAGGGAAGGTAAAAACCACGGAGCCGAAGCATGAGATTGAAGTAACTAGAATAATAAGAATGGGGTGAAGCTTATTTGGCCAGCACTCTCAAATTATGTCAAGTAGATTGCCACTATCCCTCAAAAGGAAGGCATATAACAGCTGTATCTTGCCGGTCCTTAACTACGGAGCAGAAACCTGGAGACTTACATAGAGGGTTCAGCCTAAAGTGAGAACCACGCAGCGAGCAAGGAAAAAAATGGTAGTTGTAATCTTAAGAGACAAGAAGAGAGCAGAGTGGATTAGGAAACAAATGGGGGTTAAAGATATCATAGTTGAAATCAAGAAGAAAAAAATGGACATGGGTCGGGCATGTAGTGCGTAGACAGGATTAACCGCTGGTCATTAAGGGTAAGTAACTGGATTCCCGGGAGAAGGCGATCGAGTTAGGGGGAGACAGAAGGTGAGGTGGGCAGATGAGATTAAGAAGTTTGCGGGTATAAATTGGCATGAACAAGCACAGGACCAGGTTAACTGGCGGAACATGCGAGAGGCCTTTGTCCTGCAGTGGACGTAGTCAAGCTGCTGCTGATGATGATGATGAAGCTGAGGAAAACTAGCAGACATGGGTAGTAGACTCACTCGGACTGAGATCAAGCTGTGAGTTTGAGCCTGAGTGAGTCCGGGCCAGGAACAATTTGGTGAGTCCGAGTCCGAGTGAGTCTCCTTCAAGAAACTTTTCGTGAGTGTGAGTTCGTGTGAGTTTGGGTGAGTTTGAGTTCGAGTGAGTCCGAAGTGGAACATATATTTCTGCAGTGAGTCTGAGTGAGTTCCACCTTCTTTTGCCGATTTTAATCAAATTATATACTCTTCAGCATTACTATCCGCTTTACCGGCACTCATGGTTATTGCCACATATTCCAAAGTAGTGCCTTTCACACACAAATTCAATATTTACTGATTAGAGCTAGGTGCGAAATATGTAGGGGTGGTGCCTCGATCTCCTCTTCGCCAACTCTTCCGAGGAAGTTCTTGAGAAGTATATTTATGTTTACATCTCTTCCAAGGGAAGCGACCTTACTCATAACTCATACTTCGTATTAGAAGGTACTGTATCAATTGGCGCTAAGAGCACCAGTTACGTGAGATATCGGTGCTTAAAAGCAAATAATCACTTTTGAAAAAATTAGTTCAAGCCAAACTGACCTATGAGTAGACGGACTTGGACTCGCTCACACTTACATCAGGCCGTGAGTACGAGCCTGAGTCAGCCCGGGTGAGCAATGTTTTAGTAAGTATGAGTGTGGGTGAGTTCGGTTGAACAAAATTATAGTGAGTGTGATTTCGAGTGAGTCTGTTTGGTGGGTGTGAGTCTGGTTGAATCCAAAGCGCAAAATACATGTAAAGAGTAGGTCTGAGTGAGCTCCACAAATTTTTCCAGCCTCTTTTAGCAGGTACATTTTCTACTTGTTATTGCAATTGGCCACTCCTTCAGCCACGCCTCCTAAGCCTTCTTCAAGATAGCTTCAAAAGGAACCTTAGAAACAGTGCAAAGTAGACACTAACGCATTGCTTTACAAGCGTTAGACCGTTTCCTTTTATTAGGGGTGAAGCACCTAGTGCCGTGGGCCTGTACAGGCATCTATCTTAGTACATAACCACCTAGTTTTATCACTCACTCAGCAGGTGTGCGTGGACAGACAGACAGACAGACAGACACAAACAGAAAAACAGACAGACAGACTGATGGACGAGCGGACGAATGGTCACACAGGCACACGGATGGACAGACAGATGGACAGACAGACAGACAGACCGGCATACAGACAGAGGGACGGACGAGTGGACGGACGGTCAGACAGACACATGGATGGACGAACGGATGGACAGACAGATAGACAGACAGACAGACAGACAGACAGACAGACAGACAGTCAGACAGACGGAACTTCATCGATTTACACGTCCCGGACGGCTCCGTACGGCTCCGGACGCCGGCGCCACATTCGTTTTTCTCGGGGACCAACTGGAAGCTCCGCCCACTGTTTCGGGATTACTCGTACACATGTTCATTTTCGTGTTCTTGGTGGCCTGCGGGTGGCCCGGGACCATCCGAACAATTTCTTTCGGGCAGCTGGCAGCCGACAGCGCGGGGCATATGTCAGTGCAGCCATCTTAAGTTATACACAGAAATGTTTGGCTTGCTATTGCTCTCTCTTTGCTTTTCTACCCGTTTCTCGAATGTTTTAGATTTCGCATTGTTTGCGCACCCACTTCTTGTCATCAGTGTTCTGTACCACGTCGAGATTGTGCGTATTTCTGAAGGTAAGGCAAACACTTGTTTACTCGCTAGAAGAAACAGCGGTAAAATGGCCGCGCCGATTCACGATGCGCACGCACTCGAGTAGTAACTTACAGTAAGTTGCATCACAACAGAAATAGGTATAATCACCACCTAACGGCTGTTTAGGTTGGAATTGGGTCGGGGTTGTGGCCTGTGTCACAGCTATGGAGGTAGCAGATGGCAGAGCCTGGCACAGCAGACGCCACAGGGATGCAGCCAGCATCAAGCGCGCAGATGGCTCGAAGCCGCTCGGGCTAGCTCGGGATTTTCAATCATGTGCATGTGACGTAGCCGCCTATGAACCGAGGCGTCTGCGAGCCGCCGGCGAGTGATCCGGGACTTGGGAAATCGATGAAGCTCATGGACGGAC
This sequence comes from Rhipicephalus microplus, assembly GCF_013339725.1. Lineage (NCBI taxonomy): Eukaryota > Metazoa > Arthropoda > Arachnida > Ixodida > Ixodidae > Rhipicephalus > Rhipicephalus microplus. The sequence continues at coordinate 27 of NW_023608397.1, read as the reverse complement.
AGACAAGTGGACGGATGGACAGACAGA
>NW_023608396.1:0-24469 GCF_013339725.1 Rhipicephalus microplus | reverse complement strand
ACTAGCCAGATACTGCGTCTTGTACCGTTACAAGTGGGAAACTGCTATATTGTGATATTCTCGTGAAAGCGCATGCAAGCATCGTGAAACCTTAAAGAATGATGTCCTTTAGCGAGATACAGCGTTCTGTACTGCACTAAGTTGGTGAAAATCTGTGAGGTCATGCAAATATCGTAATTGTGAAAGAAACAGTGTAACGAAGCGTTTTTAGATACAAGTGCGAAGGTTAGGTTAGGTAAAGTTATAAAGCGTCATAAAACCGCATTAAAAATGTCAGCTATTGAGATGCAGTGTTTCATACATTACAAGTCGGAAACTGCGATATCTAATCTGAATGCGCATGAAACCATAGTAATGTTGCAGAAAGCATTGTAAAATAGCGAGTAAAACGTTTTCTAACGCTAGAAGTGCGAAGGTTAGGTTTGGTTGAGTTATGGGAAAGCTACGTAGCGTCGTGAAACCACCAAAAACGACGTCATCTAACGAGATAGTGTTGTTTTGTTGCGAGTACGAAACTGCGATATGTGAAATATTATGAAAGCACACAAAACGGCGTGAACTAGCCAGATACTGCGTCTTGTACCGTTACAAGTGCGAAACTGCTATATTGTGATATTCTCGTGAAAGCGCATGCAAGCATCGTGAAACCTTAAAGAATGATGTCATTCTAGCGAGATACAGCGTTCTGTACTGCACTAAGTTGGTGAAAAACTGTGAGGTCATGCAAATATCGTAATTGTGAAAGAAACAGTGTAACAGGAGCGTTTTTAGATACAAGTGCGAAGGTTAGGTTAGGTTAAGTTATGAAGCGTCATAAAACCGCATTAAACAATGTCAGCTATTGAGATGCAGTGTTTTTCATCATTACCATACGGGAACTGCGATATCTAATGTGAAAGCGCATGAAACCGTCGTAATGTTGCAGAAAGCATTGTAAATAGCGAGGTAAACAGTTTTCTAACGCTAGAAGTGCGAAGGGTAAGTTAGGTTGAGTTATGTTAGTTTAAGCTAAGTAGAATCGTGAAACTACCAAAAACGATGTCATATATCGAGTTAGTGTTTTGTTGCGAGTACAAAACTGCGATATGTGAAATATTGTGAAAGCACACAGAACGGCGTGAACTATCCAGATACTGCGTCTTGTATCGTTACAAGTGCGAAACTTTTATAATGGGGTATTCTCGTGAAAGCGCATGCAAGCATCGTGAAACCTTAAAGAACGATGCCATTCAGCGAGATACAGCGTTCTGTACTGTACTATGTTGGTGAAAAACTGTGAGGTCATGCAAATATCGTAATTGTGAATGAAACAGTGTGACAGACCGTTTTTAGAAATAAGTCCGAATGTTAGGTTAGGTTAAGTTATAAAGCGTCATAAAACCGCATTTAAAAATGTCAGCTATTGAGATGCAGTGTTTTTCACCATTACAAGTCGGGAACTGCGAGATCTATTAAGAAAGCGCATGAAACCGTCATAGTGTTGCAGAAATCATTGTAAAGTAGCGAGTAAAATGTTTTCTAACGATAGAAGTGCGAAGGTTATGTTAGGTTCAGTTATGTTAAAGCTACGTAGCGTCGTGAAACCACCAAAAACGACGTCATCTAACGAGATAGTGTTGTTTTGTTGCGAGTAGGAAACTGCGATATGTGAAATATTATGAAAGCACATAAAACGGCGTGAACTAGCCAGATACTGCGTCTTGTAACGTTACAAGTGCGAAACTGATATATTGTGATATTCTAGTGAAAGCGCATGCAAGCATCGTGAAACCTTAAAGTATGATGTCCCTTAACGAGATACAGCGTTCTGTACTGTACTAAGTTGTGAAAAACGGCGAGGTCCTGCAAATATCGTAATTGTGAACGAAACAGTGTGACAGAGCGTTTTTATAAACAAGTGCGAACGTTAGGATAGGTTAAGTTATAAGGCGTCATAAAACCGCATTAAACAGCGTCAGCTATTGAGATGCAGTGTTTTTCACGTTTACAAGTCGGGAACTGCGATATCTAATGTGAAAGCGCATGAAACCGTCGTATTGTTGCAGAAAGCATTGTAAAGTAGCGCGTAAAACGTTTTATAACGACAGAAGTGCGAAGGTCAGGTTAGATTGAGGTTTAAGCTAGGTAGCGTCGTGAAATCACCAACACGACGTCATCTCAGGAGATAGTCGTTGTTTGTTGCGATGTACGAAACTGCGATATGTGAAATATTGTGAAAAGCACACAAAACGGCGTGAACTAGCCAGATACTGCGTCTGTACCGTTACAAGTGCGAAACTGCTATATTGTGATATTCTCGTGAAGCGCATGCAAGCATCGTGAAACCTTAAAGAATGATGTCATTTAGCGAGATACAGCGTTCTGTACTGCACTAAGTTGGTGAAAAACTGTGATGTCATGCAAATATCGTAATTGTGAAGAAACAGTGTAACGAAGCGTGTTTAGATAACAAGTGCGAATGGTAGGTTAGGTAAGTTATAAAGGCGTCATAAAACCGCATTAAACAATGTCAGCTATGAGATGCAGTGTTTTTCACATTACAAGTCAGGGAACGCGATATCTAATCTGAAAGCGCATGAAACCCGTCGTAATGTTGCAGAAAGCATTGTAAGTAGCGAGTAAACGTTTTCTAACGAAGAAGTGCGAAGGTGCAGGTTAGTTGGTTATGTTTAAGCTAGGTAGCGTCGTGAAACCCCCAAAAACGACGTCATCTGACGAGATAGTTTTGTTTTGTGCGAGTACGAAACTGCGATATGTGAATATTGTGAAAGCACCACAAAACGGCGTGAACTAGCCAGCTACTGCGTCTTGCTACCGTTACAAGTGCGAAACTTCTATATGGATATTCTCGTGAAAGCGCATGCAAGCATCGTGTAACCCTTGAAGACGATGTCATTAGCGAGATACAGCGTTCTGTACTGTACTAAGTTGGTGAAAAACTGTGAGGTCATGCAAATATCGTAATTGTGAACGAAACAGTGTAACGGAGCGTTTTTAGAAACAAGTGCGAAGTTAGGTTAGGTCAAGTTATAAAGCGTCATAAAACCGCATTAAAAATGTCAGCTATTGAGATGCAGTGTTTTATACATTACAAGTCGGAAACTGCGATATCTAATCTGAATGCGCATGAAACCATAGTAATGTTGCAGAATGCATTGTAATGTAGCGAGTAAAACATTTTCTAATGATAGAAGTGCGAAGGTTAGGTTAGGTTGAGGTTTAAGCTAGGTAGCGTCGTGAAACCACCAAAAATGACGTCATCCAACGAGATAGTGTTGTTTTGTGGCGAGTACAAAACTGCGATATGTGAAATATTGTGAAAGCACACAAAACGGCGTGAACTAGCCAGATACTGTGTCTTGCACCGTTACAAGTGCGAAACTGCTATATTGTGATATTCTCGTGAAAGCGCATGCAAGCATCGTGAAACCTAAAAGAATGATGTCATTTAGCGAGATACAGCGTTCTGTACTGCACTAAGTTGGTGAACAACTGTGAGGTCATGCAAATATCGTAAATGTGAACGAAACAGTGTGACAGAGCGTTTTTAGAAACAAGTGCGAACGTTAGGATAGGTTAAGTTATAAAGCGTCATAAAACCGCATTAAACAACGTCAGCTATTGAGATGCACTGTTTTCTCATTACAAGTCGGGAACAGCGATATCTAATGGAAAAGCGCATCTCGTGAAAGCGCATGCAAGCATCGTGAAACCTAAAAGAATGGTGTCATTTAGCGATATACAGCGTTCTGTACTGCACTAAGTTGGTGAACAACTGTGAGGTCATGCAAATATCGTAAATGTGAACGAAACAGTGTGACAGAGCGTTTTTAGAAACAAGTGCGAACGTTAGGATAGGTTAAGTTATAAAGCGTCATAAAACCGCATTAAACAACGTCAGCTATTGAGATGCAGTGTTTTTCACATTTACAAGTCGGGAACAGCGATATCTAATGTGAAAGCGCATAAAAACGTCGTATTGTTGCAGAAAGCATTGTAAAGTAGCGAGTAAAACGTTTTCTAACAATAGAAGTGCGACGGTTAGTTGTAGCTTTGAGGTTTAGGCTAGGTAGCATCGGTGAAACACCCCCAAAAACGACGTCACTCCTAACGAGATTGTGTTGGTTTGTTGCGAGGTAACGGAAAACTGCGATAGGTGAAGATTGTGAAAGCCCACAAAACGGCTGTGCCAACTAGCCAGATACTGAGTCTTGTACCGTCACCAAGTGCGAAACTCTATATTGCGATATTCTCCGTGGAAAGCGCCATGCACGCATCGTGCAACTTGAAGAACGATGTCATTTAGCGAGATACAGCGTTCTGTACTGTACTACGTTGGTGAAAAACTGTGAGGTCATGCAAATACGTTATTCCGTAATTGTGAACGACGCAGGTGTAACGGAGCGTTTTAGAAACAAGTGCGAATGTTAGGTTATTTCACATTATAAAGCGTCATAAAACCGCATTATAAAAATGTCAAGCTATTTGAGATGCAGGTTTTATACATTACAAGTCGGAAACTGCGATATCTAATGTGAAAGCGGAATGAAACCACTCGTAATGTTTCTGAAAGCATTGAAATAGCGAGTAAACGTTTCTAACGATAGAAGTGCGAAGGTTAGGTTAGTTGGGTTTTAGATAGCGTCGTGAAAACCACCAAAAAATGACGTCATCCAACGAGATAGTGTTGTTTTGTGGCGAGTACAAAACTGCGACATGTGAAATATTGTGAAAGCACACAAACGGCGTGAACTAGCCAGATACTGCGTCTTGTACCGTTACAAGTGCGAAACGGCTATATTGTGAATTTCTCGCGATAGCGCATGCAAAGCATCGGGAAACCTTAAAGAATGATGTCATTCAGCGAGATACAGCGTTCTGTACTGCACTAACTTGGTGGAAAAACTGCGAGGGTCATGCAAATATCGAAATTGTGAAAGAAACAGTGTAACAGAGCGCTTTTGGATACAATGTGAAGGTTAGGTTAGGTAAGTTATGAAGCGTCATAAACCGCAATTAAACAATGTCAGCTATCGAGATGCAGTGTTTTCACCATTACCATACGGAACTGCGATATCTAATGTGAAAGCCATGAAACCCTCGTAATAGTTGCAGAAAGCATTGTAAATAGCGAGGTAAAACGTTTTCTAACGCTAGAAGTGCGAAGGTTAAGGATAGTTTGAGTTATGCTTAGTTTAAGCTAGGTAGCATAGTGAACTACCAAAAACGACGTCATATAACGAGATAGTGTTTTTGTTGCGAGTACGAAACTGCGATATGTGAAATATTGTGAAAGCACACAAAACGGCGTGAACTAGCCAGATACTGCGTCTTGTATCGTTACAAGGGCGAAATTGCTATATTGTGATATTCTAGTGAAAGCGCATGCAAGCATCGTGAAACCTTAAAGAATGATGTCACTTAGCGAGATACAGCGTTCTGTACTGTACTAAGTTGGTGAAAAACTGTGAGGTCATGCAAATATCGTAATTGTGAACAAACAGTGTGACAGAAGCGTTTTTAGAAACAAGTGCGAATGTTAGGTTACGTTAATTTAAAAGCGTCATAAAACCGCAATAAAAATGTCAGCTATTGAGATGCAAAATTTCAGCTATTGAGATTAAGTTGGAAACTGCGATATCTAATGTGAAAGCGCATGAAACCATCGTAATGTTGCAGAATGCATTGTAAAGCAGCGAGTAAAACGTTTTCTAACGATAGAAGTGCGAAGGTTAGGTTAGGTTGAAGTTTAAGGTAAGTAGCGTCGTGAAACCACCAAAAATGACGTCAACCAACGAGATAGTGTTGTTTTGTGGCGAGTACAAAACTGCGATATGTGAAATATTGTGAAAGCACACAAAACGGCGTGAACTAGCCAGATACTGCGTCTTGTACCGTTACAAGTGGGAAACTGCTATATTGTGATATTCTCGTGAAAGCGCATGCAAGCATCGTGAAACCTTAAAGAATGATGTCATTTAGCGAGATACAGCGTTCTGTACTGCACTAAGTTGGTGAAAATCTGTGAGGTCATGCAAATATTGTAATTGTGAAAGAAACAGTGTAACAGAGCGTTTTTAGATACAAGTGTGAAGGTTAGGTTAGGTTAAGTTATGAAGCGTCATAAAACCGCATTAAACAATGTCAGCTATCGAGATGCAGTGTTTTTCATCATTACCATACGGGAACTGCGATATCTAATGTGAAAGCGCATGAAACCGTCGTAATGTTGCAGAAAGCATTGTAAAATAGCGAGTAAAACGTTTTCTAACGCTAGAAGTGCGAAGGTTAGGTTAGGTTGAGTTATGTTAGTTTAAGCTAAGTAGCATCGTGAAACTACCAAAAACGACGTCATATATCGAGTTAGTGTTTTGTTGCGAGTACAAAACTGCGATATGTGAAATATTGTGAAAGCACACAGAACGGCGTGAACTATCCAGATACTGCGTCTTGTATCGTTACAAGTGCGAAACTTTTATATTGTGGTAATCTCGTGAAAGCGCATGCAAGCATCGTGAAACCTTAAAGAATGATGTCATTCATCGAGGTACAGCGTTCTGTACTGCACTAAGTTGGTGAAAAACTGTGAGGTCATGCAAATATCGTAATTGTGAAAGAAGTAGTGTAACAGAGCGTTTTTAGATACAAGTGTGAAGGTTAGGTTAGGTAAAGTTAAGAAGCGTCATAAAACTGCATTAAACAATGTCAGCTATCGAGATGCAGTGTTTTTCACGATTACCATACGGGAACTGCAATATCTAATGTGAAAGCGCATGAAACCGTCATATTGTTGCAGAAATCATTGTAAAGTAGCGAGTAAAACGTTTTCTAACGATAGAAGTAAGAAGGTTATGCTAGGTTGAGGTATGTATGTTAAAGCTACGTAGCGTCGTGAAACCACCAAAAACGGCGTCATCTAACGAGATAGTGTTGTTTTGTTGCGAGTACGAAACTGCGATATGTGGAATATTATGAAAGCACACAAAACGGCGTGAACTAGCCAGATACTGCGTCTTGTACATTACATGAGCGAAACTTCGATATTGTGCTGTTCTCAGTGAAAGAGCATGCAAGGCATCGTGAAACCTTAAAGAATAATAGTCATTGGGCGAGATACAGCGTTCTGTACTGTACTAAGTTCGTGAAAAACTGTGAGGTCATGCAAATATCGTAATTGTGAACGGAACAGCAGTGACAGAGCGTTTTTAGAAACAAGTGCGAACAATAGGTTGGTTAAGTTATAAAGCGTCATAAAACTGCATTAAACAACGTCAGCTATGACATGCAGGTTTTTTACCATTACAAGTAGCGAAACTGCGATATCTAATGTGAAAGCGCGTGAAACCGTCGTAATGTTGCAGAAAGCATTGCAAACGTAGCGAGGTAAAACGTTTTCTAACGACTAAAGTGGAAGGTCTAGGTAGGTAGGTTTAAGCTAGGTGGCGTCGTGAAACCACCAAAATCACGTATCTAACGAGTAATTGTTGTTTTGATGCGAGTACGAAACTGCGATAGGTGAAATATTAGTGAAAGCACACAAAACTGGCATGAACTAGCCAGATAGTGCGTCTTGTATCGTTACATGAGCGAAACTGCTATATTGTGATATTCTCGTGAAAGCGCATGCAAGCATCGTGAAACCTTAAAGAACGATGTCATTTAGCGAGATACAGCGTTCTGTACTGCACTAAGTTGGTGAAAAACTGTGAGGTCATGCAAATATCGTAATTGTGAACAAAACAGTGTAACAGAGCGTTTTTAGATACAAGTGCGAACGTTAGGTTTGGTTAAGTTATTAAAGCGTCATAAAACCACTATAAACAATGTCAGCAATTGAGATGCAGTGTCTTTCACCATTACAAGTCGGCAACTGCGATATCTAGTGTGAAAGCGCATGAAACCATCGTGATGGTGCAGAAAGCATTTTAAAGTAGCAAGTAAAACGTTTTCTAACGCTAGAACTGCGAAGGTTAGGTTAGGTTGAGTTATGCTAGTTTAAGATAGGTAGCGTCGTAAAACCACCAAAAACGACGTCATATAACAAGACAGTGTTGTTTTGTGGCGAGTAAGAAACTGCGATATGTGAAATATTGTGAAAGCACACGAAACGGCGTGAACTATCCAGATACTGCGTCTTGTATTGTTACAAGTGGGAAACTTTTATAATGTGGTATTCTCGTGAAAGCGCTTTCAAGCATCGTGAAACCTTAAAAAACGATGTCATTCAGCGAGATACAGCGTTCTGTACTGTACTAAGTTGGTGAAAAACTGTGAGGTCATGCAAATATTGTAATTTTGAACGAAACAGTGTGACAGAGCGTTTTTAGAAACAAGTCCGAATGTTAGGTTAGGTTAAGGTATAAAGCGTCATAAAACCGCATTTAACAACATCAGCTATTGAGATGCAGTGTTTTTCACATTTACAAGTCGGGAACTGCGATATCTAATGTGAAAGCGCATGAAACCGTCGTATTGTTGGAGAAAGCATTGTAAAGTAGCGAGTAAAACGTTTTCTAACAATAGAAGTGCGAAGGTTATGTTAGGTTGAGTTATGTGAAAGCTAGGCAGCGTCGTCAAACCACCAAACACGACGTCATCTAACGAGATAGCGTTGTTCTGTTGCGAGTACGAAACTGCGATAGGTGAAATATTGTGAAAGCACACAAAACAACATGAACTAGCCAGATACTGCGTCTTGTACCGTTACAAGTGGAAACTGCTTTATTGTGATATTCTTGTGAAAGCGCATGCAAGCATCGTGAAACCTTAAAGAATGATGTCATTTAGCGAGATACAGCGTTCTGTACTGCACTATGTTGGTGAAAAACTGTGAGGTTATGCAAATATCGTGATTCTGAACAAAACAGTGTGACAGATCGTTTTTAGAAACAAGTGCGAACGTTAGGTTCGGTTAAGTTTTAAAGCGTCATAAAACCGCTATCAACATTGTCAGCAATTGAGATGCAGTGTTTTTCACCATTACAAGTCGGGAACTGCGATATCTAATGTCAAACAGCACGGGTTTAGGCAAGGGCTTTCCACGTTGTGCCAACTGGTTGAAACTCTCCACGATTTTGCCGCTGCCGTAGATAATAGAGAACAAGTCGACGTGATATGCATAGACTTTGCAAAAGCCTTCAATAAGGTCTCCCACCATAAATTGCTCTTCAAGCTCAAACAAACAGGCGTAAACGAAAATATCCTGAAGTGGATTGAGGCATACTTAACGAACCGCAAGCAGTTGGTACGAATTGATGGGTTTGAGTCTGAATCACTTGATGTTTATTCCGGTGTGCCCCAAGGCTCCGTGTTGGGCCCATTGCTGTTCTTGGTGTATATAAACGATGTTGTTGACATTGTTAACCCTCCTGTAAAAATTAAATTGTTTGCTGATGATTGTTTATTCTATGCCCCGGTGACGTGTGCGAATGACCAAATTGTAATTAATGATTGTCTTGCTGATTTTCAAACATGGTGCGATAAATGGGAGATGAAAATAAATTATTCTAAGACAACATATACGCATATAACTACCAAGAAGCACGTTTTACCATTTACGTACAGCATTGGACCTAGTTATTTACCGCAGGTGTGTGCATTTAAATATTTGGGAGTGCATATTACGAATGATTTGAAATGGCGTGCACATGTCGAGAATGTATGCTGTGCCTCTTACAGAAAACTGCGTTTCTTGCGTGCTAAATTACCGAATGCTCTACGAAAGACGTCAAGCTGCTTGCATATAAAACATTTGTGCGCCCTGTTTTAGAATATGCTTGTGCTGCCTGGAGCCCCCACCAAAAGGATTTAATAGGTAAACTGGAACGAATTCAGAGACTTTCCGCGCGATTTATATGTTCGAAGTATGAATGGACTGATTCAGTTACCGGGATGTTAAAATTAAGTGGTTTGGAATCTCTAGAAACTAGACGAAAAAAGCAGCACCCAAAAGTATTTTTTCAGATATTGAATGGTCAAATAAAAATAGATAGAACAATTTACGTACACCCTCCGCATAAGCTCTGCAGCCGGATCAATCATGATACGGCAGTTCGCCTCTTCGGTGCTCGCACGGACGTCTTTCGCAAATCTTTTTTCCCTGATGTTATAGAAGCGTGGAACTAAGTGCCGCGACATATTGTTGAAAATTCTGACGCTAAAAAATTTGAATATGCTCTTGATGTTTACTTTGCCGAGCAATGAATATGCTATTGTGTTATTGTTCAAAGTTGCTGAAAATATCAATGTCTGTATTTACTTTCCATATCCTACGCTTCCCTCTCTGTAATGACCCTCAAGTGAGAGTTGGCAGTATAAATAAAATGAATAAATAAATGGAGCGCATGAAACCATCGTAATGTTGCAGAAAGCATTGTAAAGAAGCGAGTAAAACGTTTTCTAACGCTAGATCTGCGAAGGTTGTGTTAGGTTGAGTTATGCTAGTTTAAGCTAGGTAGCGTCGTGAAACCACCAAAAACGACGTCATATAACAAGACAGTGTTGTTTTTTGCGAGTACGAAACTGCGATAGGTGAAATATTGTGAAAGCACACAAAACAGCATGACCTAGCCAGATAGTGCGTCTCGTATCGTTACAAGTGCGAAACGGCTATATTATGATAGTCTCGTGAAAGAGCATGCAGGCATCGTGAAACCTTAAAGAACGATATCATTTTGCGAGATACAGCGTTCTGTACTGCACTAAGTTGCTGAAAAACTGTGAGGTCATGCAAATATCGTAATTGTGAACAAAACAGTGTGACAGAGCGTTTTTAGAAACAAGTGCGAACGCTAGGTTCGGTTAAGTTAGAAAGCGTCCTAAAACCGCTATAAACAATGTCAGCAATTAAGATGCAGTGTTTTATACATTACAAGTCGGAAACTGCGATATCTAATGTGAAAGCGGATGAAACCATCGTAATGTTGCTGAAAGCTTTGTAAAATAGCGAGTAAAACGTTTTCTAACAATAGAAGTGCGAAGGTTAGGTTAGGTTGAGGTTTAAGCTAGGTAGCGTCGCGATACCACCAAAAATGATGTCATCTAACGAGATAGTGTTGTTTTGTTGCGAGTACAAAACTGCGATAGGTGAAATATTGTGAAAGCACACAAAACGGCATGACCTAGCCAGATAGTGCGTCTTGTATCGTTAAATGAGCGAAACTGCTATATTGTGATATTCTCGTGAAAGCGCATGCAAGCATCGTGAAACCTTAAAAAACGATGTCATTTAGCGAGATACAGCGTTCTGTACTGTACTAAGTTGGTGAAGAACTGCTAGGTCATGCAAATATTATAATTGTGAACAAAACAGTGTGACAGAGCGTTTTTAGAAACAAGTGCGAACGCTAGGTTTGGTTAAGTTATAAAGCGTCATAAAACCGCTATAAACAATGTCAGCAATTAAGATGCAGTGTTTTTCACCATTACAAGTCGGCAACGGCGATATCTGGTGTGAAAGCGCATGAAAAGATCGTAATGTTGCAGAAAAGATTGTAAAGAAGCGAGTAAAACGTTTTCCATCTATAAAAGTGCGAAGATAGGTTAGGTAGGTTTAAGCTAGGTAGCGTCGTGAAACCACCAAAAATCACGTCATCTAACGAGAAAGTGTTGTTTTGTTGCGAGTACAAAACTGCGATATGTGAAATATTGTGAAAGCACACAAAACGGCGTGAACTAGCCAGATACTGCGCCTTGTACCGTTACAAGTGCGAAACTGCTATATTGTGATAGTCTCGCGAAAGAGCATGCAGGCATCGTGAAACCTTAAAGAACGATATCATTTGGCGAGATACAGCGTTCTGTACTGCACTAAGTTGGCGAAAAACTGTGAGGTCATGCAAATATCGTAATTGTGAACAAAACAGTGTGACAGAGCGTTTTTAGAAACAAGTGCGAACGCTAGGTTCGGTTAAGTTATAAAGCGTCATAAAACCGCTATAAACAATGTCAGCAATTAAGATGCAGTGTTTTTCACCATTACAAGTCTGCAACTGCGATATCTGGTGTGAAAGCGCATGAAACCATCGTAATGTTGCAGAAAGGATTGTAAAGAAGTGAGTAAAACGTTTTCTAACTATAGAAGTGGGAAGGTTAGGTTAGGTAGGTTTAAGCTAGGTAGCGTCGTGAAACCACCAAAAATCACGTCATCTAGTGAGAAAGTGTTGTTTTGATGCGAGTATGAAACTGCGATAGGTGAAATATTGTGAAAGCACACAAAACGGCATGAACTAGCCAGATAGTCCGTCTTGTAACATTACATGAGCGAAACTTCGATATTGTGATAGTCTCATGAAAGAGCATGCAGGCATCGTGAAACCTTAAAGAACAATGTCATTGGGCGAGATACAGCGTTCTGTACTGTACTAAGTTGGTGAAAAACTGTGAGGTCTTGCAAATAATGTAATTGTGAACGGAACAGCATGACAGAGCGTTTTTAGAAACAAGTGCGAACAATAGGTTTGCTTAAGTTAAAAAGCGTCATAAAACTGCATTGAACAATGTCAGCTATTGAGATGCAGTGTTTTTTACCATTACAAGTAGCGAACTGCGATATCTAATGTGAAACGCGTGAAACCGTCGTATTGTTGCAGAAAACAGTGTAAAGTAGCGAGTAAAACGTTTTCTAATGATAAAAGTGTGAAGGTTAGGTTAGGTTGAGGTTTCAGCTAGGTAGCGTCGTGAAACCTTCAAAAATAAAGTCATCTAGCGAGATAGTGTTGTTTTCTTGCGAGTTCGAAACTGAAATATGTGAAATATTATGAAAGCACACAAAACAGCATGAACTAGCCAGGTAGTGCGTCTTGTATCGTTACATGAGCGAAACTGCTATATTGTGATATTCTCGTGAAAGCGCATGCAACTATCATGAAACCTTAAATAACGATGTCATTTAGCGAGAAACAGCGTTGAGTCCTGTAGTAAGTTGTTGAAAAACTGTGAGGTAATGAAAATGCAGTAATTGTGAACGAGACAGTGTAACAGAGCATTTTTAGATACAAGTGCGAAGGTCAGGTTAGGTCAAGGTATGAAGCGCCATAAGACCACATAAAACAATGTCAGCTAGTGAGATGCAGTGTTCTTCACCATTACAAGTAGAAAACTGCGATATCTAATGTGGAAGCGCATGAAACCGTCGTAATGTTGCAGAAAGCATTTTAAAGTAGTGAGTAAAACGTTTTCTAACGCTAGAACTGCGAAGGTTAGGTTAGGTTCAGTTATGCTAGTTTAAGCTAGGTAGCGTCGTAAACCACTAAAAACGACGTCATATAACAAGACAGTTGTCACATAACGAGCGCTAAAAAAAAAGAGCACGCCGCCAAATTCTTGCGACAACGGGCGGGAGAAAACGCCGCGAGGTCAAAAGAAAAAAAAAGGAAAGCAAACGTCCAAGGCTCCCCGGGCGCGCGCTCTCCCCGCGGAAGCGTGGCGTCGCAGACGAACCTCCTCACCCCGCATCGGCGGCCCAGCAAGCCCGCGATTTTTCTAGAACGAACAGGGCGCGGTCATACCGAGTTGAATCATCCTCCGGGGAGGGCAGTCGTACCGTCTCGCACCTCTCCTCAGCTTTCGCTGCGCATCGCGCCGACGAAATGAGGAGAACTTTCTGGAAGGTGGCGCGGAACGTATTTAATCGAGCAGCCGAGACGAGAAATCAGGAGGAGACGGAAGTTAACGCCAGAGCGCTTAGGGATTCCGCCGTGTAGTCGGCGAAGGTTTTGGTCCGTAGGGACGAAGCCGGAGAAGAAGAGGATTTCCACCTGAGGGGTGACGACTCGAGCTACAGGCAAGAGTGAGTGTGTTTACCGCTATCGAGCGAGGACGCGTGGCGACAGCTGCGTGTGTGAAGCCGACGTGTTCGGGCGAAGAAGTTGAAGTTTGAAGAGTGGCCAATTGAAGACGCGAGGTTTCCTGGAAGAGAAACTTCGAGGGCGCGGAACGACAACAACGCTGGACATTGAGTGAGTGATTCTCGGAAGAGTATCATTCAGACTTTTGTTCCAAGGACTTTGGACTGAATAGGTTTTATATCTCTTTAGTCTTTAAGTGTCTTGGTTGTTCAATGCATGTGACTGCTTTGTAGCGCGTATTGTTGTCTGTGTCCGTTGTTTCAAGTGTGGTTGATTGTACTGTGTAGTACGTTGTACGTTGTTTGTTTGGTGACGTATTGTATGTAACTATTGTGGAGTGTGCGTTCTTGTGTATTGTTTTCGATCTGCCATTTTTGAGAATATAGTATTTGTTTGGTTTATCAACTCTCGGCTCTGACTTGTTCTTTGGGCCACAGCCGGCGTCCGCTGGCGCGCCAAAAAGGACCACTTCTAAATTGTCCACGCTTTCGTGGTGCGGTTCGGGGAGCCGATACTTCGGCTCTTGGAATTAGCCCGGCGATCACCTCCCTACTTAACGGGACAGGTGTGACAATTAATCTGGCGTCCGCGACAGGACCTTTTGGTGCACAGTGTGTCCAAAGTAGTGAGAAAGAGCCTCGAGTTGTTGATAGTGCTATCGGAACGATTTTGTGTGTTGTTTAGTGTTCTCGTTAACGAGGGCAGGAGAGTGTTCCGATAGACTGACTTAGGCAGATACTTTTTGCACGCGGCAAGGTTTTAGTTGCGAGTTGCGAGACACAATGGATCTCGAAAAGTTAGTTGCTCTTGGTGAAAAGATGGGTCTTTCTGGCGCCGAACTACGGAAGTGGGTTACCCAGAAGGAAAAAGAAGAAAAAGAGAGAGCCAAAGAAGAAAAAGCAGCCGAGCTGGAAAGAGAGAGGTTGGCGGCAGAGAGGGCGAAGGAAGAAAGAGAGCAACAATTGAAGTTGGAGTTAGAGAGAGAAAAGCTTGCAGCTGAAAGGGCGAAAGAAGAAAGAGAGCAGCAATTGAAGTTGGAGCTGGAGAGAGAGAAGTTGGCAGCCGAAAGGGCGAGAGAAGAAAGAGAAGCGAGGGAGCGACAGCTGAAAGAAGAAAGAGAGGAAAGGGAGCGGCAGCGGCAGCACGAGATGGAACTCGAGCGGCTCCGTTTGCAACAGCGAAGTGAAACTCCCGTCCAAGCTAGAGTTGAAAGCAGCGAACGGGAAGATCACGGCTTCCGCTTGAACCCAAGCAAGCTGCTCGTAGCGTTTGATGAAAGGAAGGACGACTTAGACGCGTACCTCCACAGATTTGAGACAATTGCGAGGAGCCAGAATTGGCCGGAACAGCAATGGGCAACTGCTTTGAGTACTTGCTTGAGTGGTGAAGCGCTCAGTGTGTACGGTAGGCTGACGCCGACTGATGCAGCCAACTACGCAAAGGTGAAAGCTGCTTTGTTGAAGCGCTTTAGATTCACTGTGGAAGGATTCCGGGACAGATTTCGGACAGGAAAGCCAGCTGATGGTGAGACGGCTACGCAGTATGCCGCCCGACTTTGCCATTATTTCGACAGATGGATTGAACTTTCAGGGACAGCACAGGAGTACGATGAGCTTAGAGAGCTCCTAATTAGAGAACAATTTCTTACTAGTTGCCACCCAAGCCTGTCGCTGTATTTGAAAGAGAGGAAGGCTGAGTCACTTGAAGGAATGCTTGAATTGGCTGATCAACTCTTGGAAGCGCAAGGTGGCACTAATTTGGCCAAGGTAAAGAAGGAGTGTCCCGACGATTCGAAGAAATTGGCTCCCGAAGAAAAGAAGCGTGCACCAGAGAGCATTCCGCGATGTTTTCTGTGCAACCGAGTGGGTCATCGCGCGAAAAACTGTCGAACGATCTTTACGAGCCCTACGGTTGTAAAATGTTTCAAGTGTGGTCAGACTGGGCACAAAGCAGATGCATGTCGGAAAGGAGTGAGTCAAACTCACCAGGTATCCTGTGTGCAAGCAGCACCGAAATCTGATAATAATGCCGTCACTGATGGATTCGTAGAGTTGAAGAATGGGGAGAAAATTCCTATTGTGGGTGCTGTAATGTCAAACAGCCAACCGGTGTTACGAAAGGAATGCCCACGCTGCCTGGAAAAGTTGCGGGCAAAAAGATTACGGTGTTAAGAGATACCGGCAGTTCCACTGTTATCGTGCGGAGAAATTTGGTACGGGAAAGTGAGTTGACAGGCAGAACGAAGCCGCTTTGCCTAATTGACCGTACGGTTCGGATGCTTCCCGAAGCAGAAATTGAGGTTGAAACCCCGTACTTCAGCGGGAAGGTTACTGCTTTATGCATGACGACCCCCCTGTATGATCTTGTCATCGGAAACATCGACGGGGCGCGAGGGCCAAGTGATCCAGAATGTTTGGGAGAAGACCCGAAGATAGAGCCCTCGCCAACACAGCGGCCGCGAGATACAGGGGAGGAACATCCCGTGACGGATCTCACTAGAGCCCAAGGTGAAGCTGCGGAGCAAGAGACAGCGAAGGAGAAGACGATCGTGTCGAATCAGTTCACGGGCCGAGCAACCGGACTTACGTCGGCACGACCTCAAGCGACCGACAGTGTAAAGGAGACGGAGTTGGCCAGCCGGGAAAAATGTAGAGATATGATCAACCGGGTAAATAAACAGACAGGACCCGTCGAATGTAATGACTCGTTAACGGTGTCGGAAGAGACAGCGATGGCTGAGACGACGCCTCAGATATCGTCGTTAGAAAGGGCTCGCCGAAAAAGAACGTGGAAACACAAGAGGAGATCGAGCGAGCACCGCAAAAGGGGGCGCAAGCGCTGCTCGAAGTACTCAGGATAAGTGCTGAGGTTGAATAAGAATGTGTTGTGCAGTGCTGAGTGCCATACGTTGTGTTAATGTTGTGTAATCCTTTGTCACAAGTGTCGAAGTGTTGTGCTGTGATGTGATGTATAGTATTGTACCATTGTTGTAATGAGAGAACTTTGTACATTTGTATTGTTGGGAATGTGTGGTGGAGTGTTGTACTCATGTGCTTGTGGTTGTGTTTTCACGTGTTGTGTAATTGAATTACAATGTCCAATCGTATTGAGTGATATCTTGTGAATGTGAAGTGTCATGAGCGAAGGATTGTGTTACAGTCTGTGAGAATGTGTGGTGACTGTTCGCGCTCGTTTGTGTGGTTTTGAATATTATGAGATAATATTCTTAAAGTGGGGGGCAGTGTCACAGAACGAGCGCTAAAAAAAAGAGCGCGCCGCCAAATTCTTGCGACAACGGGCGGGAGAAAACGCCGTGAGGTCAAAAGAAAAAAAAAGGAAAGCAAACGTCCAAGGCTCCCCGGGCGCGCGCTCTCCCCGCGGAAGCGTGGCGTCGCAGACAAACCTCCTCACCCCGCATCGGCGGCCCAGCAAGCCCGCGATTTTTCTAGAACGAACGGGGCGGGGTCATACCGAGTTGAATCATCCTCCGGGGAGGGCAGTCGAACCGTCTCGCACCTCTCCCCAGCTTTCGCTGCGCATCGCGCCGACGAAATGAGGAGAACTTTCTGGAAGGTGGCGCGGAACGTATTTAATCGAGCAGCCGAGACGAGAAATCAGGAGGAGACGGAAGTTAACGCCAGAGCGCGTAGGGATTCCTCCGTGTAGTCGGCGAAGGTTTTGGTCCGTAGGGACGAAGCCGGAGATGAAGAGGATTTCCACCTGAGGGGTGACGACTCGAGCTACAGGCAAGAGTGAGTGTGTTTACCGCTATCGAGCGAGGACGCGTGGCGACAGCTGCGTGTGTGAAGCCGACGTGTTCGGGCGAAGAAGTTGAAGTTTGAAGAGTGGCCAATTGAAGACGCGAGGTTTCCTGGAAGAGAAACTTCGAGGGCGCGGAACGACAACAACGCTGGACATTGAGTGAGTGATTCTCGGAAGAGTATCATTCAGACTTTTGTTCCAAGGACTTTGGACTGAATAGGTTTTATATCTCTTTAGTCTTTAAGTGTCTTGGTTGTTCAATGCATGTGACTGCTTTGTAGCGCGTATTGTTGTCTGTGTCCGTTGTTTCAAGTGTGGTTGATTGTACTGTGTAGTACGTTGTACGTTGTTTGTTTGGTGACGTATTGTATGTAACTATTGTGGAGTGTGCGTTCTTGTGTATTGTTTTCGATCTGCCATTTTTGAGAATATAGTATTTGTTTGGTTTATCAACTCTCGGCTCTGACTTGTTCTTTGGGCCACAGCCGGCGTCCGCTGGCGCGCCAAAAAGGACCACTTCTAAATTGTCCACGCTTTCGTGGTGCGGTTCGGGGGGCCGATACTTCGGCTCTTGGAATTAGCCCGGCGATCGCCTCCCTACTTAACGGGACAGGTGTGACAACAGTGTTGTTTTGTGGCGAGTATGAAACTGCGATATGTGAAATATTGAAAACTGCGATATGTGAAATATGTGAAATATTGTGAAGAGTGTTGTGTCATTTTAAGCTCTGTGTTTTCATCGTGCTTTGTTAAACCTACAGCGCTTTCCTTTCCCGATACCCCCACCCACAACTTTGTTGCCATGGAACCCCTTTTATTTGACTGTGTCGGCATACAAAAATTGATAGAAAACTTGAAATTAGCCAGTGCTCCAGGTGAAGACGGTATCTGTGCAAAGTTTTTGCATAATACCTCTGTTTACTCATCTGTCATTTTATGTAAGCTTTTCACACAGTCTTTGGAATGTCATTGCCTCCCGGGCGACTGGAAAGCGGGGAAGGTGGTTCCTCTTCACAAATCAGGTGACGTTCACAACCCCCGCAATTACAGGCCCATATCGTTAACAAGTATACTGTGTAAGCTCATGGAACACGTCATCTACTCCCACATAATCACTTTCTTAGAAAACAACTCGTTCCTTAGTGATAACCAGCATGGATTCCGGAAACAGTACTCATGCGAGACCCAACTTCTCTGCCTTACTAATGACCTTTTTCTTGCCATTGACGCTTCTTCCCTTGTTGACTGTATTTTTCTCGACTTTGCTAAAGCTTTTGACACTGTATGCCATAAACTGCTACTGCTAAAACTAAACAAACTTAATCTTGATGCTAACATATTAAAATGGATTGAATGCTTTTTAATAGACCGCTCCCAATTTGTAACTGCGAATGAATGCAACTCTCCCCTCTCACCCGTAACCTCTGGCGTCCCCCAAGGATCCGTTCTTGGCCCACTACTCTTCCTGATTTACATTAACGATTTGCCACATAACATCTCTTCTTCTATTAAACTTTTCGCCGATGACTGGGTTATTTACCGAGAAATTAAAACCCCTTCTGACCTCCTTGCCCTTCAGTGTGACTTAGACAATGTTTCATCTTGGTGCGATACTTGGCTAATGAAGCTTAATGTTACTAAATGCAAAGTAATGAGAGTATCACGTCGAACTTGTAATATTTCTACTAAGTATGTACTTAATAATTCTCTCCTTACTAAAGTTAGTTCATACAAGTACCTTGGCATCACAATTTCTGACAACCTTTCCTGGCAGTCTCACATTGACATTATTAAAAACAATGCTAACCGCACACTAGGTTATTTACGCCGTAACTTCTCCCTTGCCCCGATGCAACTGAAACTTCTGCTCTATAAAACATTAGTCCGACCAAAGCTAGAATATTCATCATCTGTATGGGATCCCCACGTAAACATCCATATCAGTAGCATCGAAGCAATTCAAAATCGCGCCGCTCGTTTCATTTTGTCGAACTATTTCCGTACAGCAAGCGTAACCCATATGAAGTCAACCTTATATCTACCCAGCCTATCATTTCGCCGCAAAATCTCGCGCTTGTGCCTCTTCCACAAGTTGTACCATACCATGCACTCACTGAGTAACTCGCTTTTTTTGCCGCCATCCTACATTTCATCCCGCAGCGATCACCATTTCAAAGTTGGAATTCCAAGCAGCCGTACAAACCTCCATTTTAATTCATTCGTGCCCAAAACAAGCACGGACTGGAATCACCTTCCCGCTTCCATCGCATCCATCACTGACCCGACCAACTTCAAGAATACCATAAACGCATACCCTTTTTAAACATGCTCCATTTGTTTGTACAGTTTGTTTGTTTTTTTTCACCACTCCTCTCTGTAACGCCTTGTGCATTGAGAGAAAATAAATGAAATGAAATGAAAACGGCGTGAACTAGCCAGATACTGCGTCTTGTACCGTTACAAGTGCGAAACTTCTATATTGTGATATTCTCTTGAAAGCGCATGCAAGCACCGTGAAACCCTAAACAACGATGTCATTTAGTGAGATACAGCGTTCTTTACTGTACTAAGTAGGTGAAAAACTGTGAGGTCATGCAAATATCGTAATTGTGAACAAAACAGTGTAACAGAGCGTTTTTAGAAACAAGTGCGAATGTTAGGTTAGGTTAAGATATAAAGCGTCCTAAAACCGCAATAAACAATGTCAGCTAGTGAGATGCAATGTTTTATACATTACAAGTCGGAAACTGCGATATCTAATGTGAAAGCGGATGAAACCATCGTAATGTTTCTGAAAGCATTGTAAAATAGCGAGTAAAACGTTTTCTAACGATAGAAGTGCGAAGGTTAGGTTAGGTTGAGGTTTAGATAGCGTCGTGAAACCACCAAAAATGACGTCATCCAACGAGATAGTGTTGTTTTGTGGCGAGTACAAAACTGCGACATGTGAAATATTGTGAAAGCACACAAAACGGCGTGAACTAGCCAGATACTGCGTCTTGTACCGTTACAAGTGCGAAACTGCTATATTGTGATATTCTCGCGATAGCGCATGCAAGCATCGGGAAACCTTAAAGAATGATGTCATTCAGCGAGATACAGCGTTCTGTACTGCACTAACTTGGTGAAAAACTGCGAGGTCATGCAAATATCGAAATTGTGAAAGAAACAGTGTAACAGAGCGCTTTTGGATACAAGTGTGAAGGTTAGGTTAGGTTAAGTTATGAAGCGTCATAAAACCGCATTAAACAATGTCAGCTATCGAGATGCAGTGTTTTTCACCATTACCATACGGGAACTGCGATATCTAATGTGAAAGCGCATGAAACCGTCGTAATGTTGCAGAAAGCATTGTAAAATAGCGAGTAAAACGTTTTCTAACGCTAGAAGTGCGAAGGTTAGGATAGGTTGAGTTATGTTAGTTTAAGCTAGGTAGCATCGTGAAACTACCAAAAACGACGTCATATAACGAGATAGTGTTTTGTTGCGAGTACGAAACTGCGATATGTGAAATATTGTGAAAGCACACAAAACGGCGTGAACTATCCAGATACTGCGTCTTGTATCGTTACAAGTGCGAAACTGTTATATTGTGATATTCTAGTGAAAGCGCATGCCAGCATCGTGAAACCTTAAAGAATGATGTCACTTAGCGAGATACAGCGTTCTGTACTGTACTATGTTGGTGAAAAACTGTGAGGTCATGCAAATATCGTAATTGTGAACGAAACAGTGTGACAGAGCGTTTTTAGAAACAAGTGCGAACGTTAGGATAGGTTAAGTTATAAAGCGTCATAAAACCGCAATAAACAACGTCAGCTTTTGAGATGCAGTGTTCTTCAGCGTTACCATACGGGAACTGCGATATCTAATGTGAAAGCGCATGAAACCGTCGTTATGTTGCAGAAAGCATTGTAAAGTAGCAAGTAAAACTTTTTCTAACGCTAGAAGTGCGAAGGTTAGGTTAGGTTGAGTTATGTTAGTTTAAGGTAGGTAGCGTCGTGAAACCACCAAAAACGACGTCATAAGACGAGGTAGTGTTGTTTTGTTGCGTGTACGAAACTGCGATATGTGAAATATTGTCAAAGCACACAAAACGGCGTGAACTAGCCAGATACTGCGTCTTGTACCGTTACAAGTGCGAAACTTCTATATTGTGATGTTCTCGTGAAAGCGCATGCAAGCATCGTGAAACCTTAAAGAATGATGTCATTTGGCGAGATACAGCGTTCTGTACTGTACTAAGTCTGTGAAAAACTGTGAGGTCATGCAAATATCATAATTGTGAATGAAACAGTGTAACAGAGCATTTTCAGAAACAAGTGCGAATGTTAGGTTAGGTTAAGTTATAAAGCGTCATAAAACCGCACTAAACAATGTCAGCTATCGAGATGCAGTGTTTTATACATTACAAGTCGGAAACTGCAATATCTAATGTGAAAGCGCATGAAACCATCGTAATGTTGCAGAAAGGATTGTAAAGAAGCGAGTAAAACGTTTTCTATCTATAGAAGTGCGAAGGCTAGGTTAGGTAGGTTTAAGCTAGGTAGCGTCGTGAAACCACCAAAAATCACGTCATCTAAAGAGAAAGTGTTGTTTTGTTGCGAGTACAAAACTGCGATATGTGAAATATTGTCAAAGCACACAAAACGGCGTGAACTAGCCAGATACTGCGTCTTGTACCGTTACAATTGCGAAACTGCTATATTGTGATAGTCTCGTGAAAGAGCATGCAGGCATCGTGAAACCTTAAAGAACGATGTCATTTGGCGAGATACAGAGTTCTGTACTGCACAAAGTTGGTGAAAAACTGTGAGGTCATGCAAATATCGTAATTGTGAACAAAACAGTGTGACAGAGCGTTTTTAGAAACAAGTGTGAACGCTAGGTTTGGTTAAGTTATAAAGCGTCATAAAACTGCATTAAACAACTGTCAGCTATTGACATGCAGTGTTTTTTACCATGACAAGTAGCGAACTGCGATATCTAATGTGAAAGCGCGTGAAACCGTCGTAATGTTGCAGAAAGCATTGTAACGTAGCGAGTAAACGTTTTCTAACTATAGAAGTGCGAAGGTTAGGTTAGGTAGGTTTAAGCTAGGTGGCGTCGTGAAACCACCAAAAATCAAGTCATCTAACGAGAAAGTGTTGTTTTGATGCGAGTACGAAACTGCGATAGGTGAAATATTGTGAAAGCACACAAAACGGCATGAACTAGCCAGATAGTGCGTCTTGTAACATTACATGAGCGAAACTTCGATATTGTGATAGTCTCATGAAAGAGCATGCAGGCATCGTGAAACCTTAAAGAATAATGTCATTGGGCGAGATACAGCGTTCTGTACTGTACTAAGTTCGTGAAAAACTGTGAGGTCATGCAAATATCGTAATTGTGAACGGAACAGCATGACAGAGCGTTTTTAGAAACAAGTGCGAACAATAGGTTTGGTTAAGTTATAAAGCGTCATAAAACTGCATTAAACAACGTCAGCTATTGACATGCAGTGTTTTTTACCATTACAAGTAGCGAACTGCGATATCTAATGTGAAAGCGCGTGAAACCGTCGTAATGTTGCAGAAAGCATTGTAACGTAGCGAGTAAAACGTTTTCTAACGATAAAAGTGTGAAGGTTAGGTTAGGTAGGTTTAAGCTAGGTGGCGTCGTGAAACCACCAAAAATCACGTCATCTAACGAGAAAGTGTTGTTTTGATGCGCGTACGAAACTGCGATAGGTGAAATATTGTGAAAGCACACAAAACGGCATGAACTAGCCAGATAGTGCGTCTTGTAACATTACATGAGCGAAACTTCGATATTGTGATAGTCTCATGAAAGAGCATGCAGGCATCGTGAAACCTTAAAGAACAATGTCATTTAGCGAGATACAGCGTTCAGTACTGTAATAAGTTGTTGAAAAACTGTGAGGTAATGAAAATGCCGTAATTGTGAATGAGACAGTGTAACGGAGCATTTTTAGATACAAGTGCGAAGGTCAGGTTAGGTCAAGGTATGAAGCGCCATAAGACCGCATAAACAATGTCAGCTAGTGAGATGCAGTGTTCTTCACCATTACAAGTAGAAAACTGCGATATCTAAAGTGAAAGCGCATGAAACCGTCGTAATGTTGCAGAAAGCATTTTAAAGTAGCGAGTAAAACGTTTTCTAACGCTAGAACTGCGAAGGTTAGGTTAGGTTGAGTTATGCTAGTTTAAGCTAGGTAGCGTCGTAAAACCACCAAAAACGACGTCATATAACAAGACAGTGTTGTTTTGTGGCGAGTATGAAACTGCGATATGTGAAATATTGTGAAAGCAC
Organism: Rhipicephalus microplus; assembly: GCF_013339725.1. Classification (NCBI taxonomy): domain Eukaryota; kingdom Metazoa; phylum Arthropoda; class Arachnida; order Ixodida; family Ixodidae; genus Rhipicephalus; species Rhipicephalus microplus. The sequence continues at coordinate 545 of NW_023608396.1, read as the reverse complement.
ACAAAACGGCGTGAACTAGCCAGATACTGCGTCTTGTACCGTTACAAGTGCGAAACGTCTATATTGTGATATTCTCTTGAAAGCGCATGCAAGCATCGTGAAACCCTAAAGAACGATGTCATTTAGCGAGATACAGCGTTCTTTACTGTACTAAGTTGGTGAAAAACTGTGAGGTCTTGCAAATATCGTAATTGTGAACGAAACAGTGTAACAGAGCGTTTTTAGAAACAAGTGCGAATGTTAGGTTAGGTTAAGTTATAAAGCGTCCTAAAACCGCATTAAACAATGTCAGCTAGTGAGATGCAGTGTTTTTCAACATGACAAGTCGGAAACTGCGATATCTAGTGTGAAAGCGCATGAAACCGTCGTAATGTTGCAGAAAGGATTGTAAACAAGCGAGTAAAACGTTTTCTAACTATAGAAGTGCGAAGGTTAGGTTAGGTAGGTTTAAGCTAGGTGGCGTCGTGAAACCACCAAAAATCACGTCATCTATTGAGAAAGTGTTGTTTTGATGCGCGTACGAAACTGCGATAGGTGAAATATTG
>NW_023608395.1:0-29574 GCF_013339725.1 Rhipicephalus microplus | reverse complement strand
GAGAACAAGACACACGTGCTTTTTTTGTGGGTTAAGTCGAAATCCATTTTCATCTGCCCATTTGGAGACCTTATTTAAACCCAGCTGAACCTGCCGCTCACACATGGCCAAGTTGCATGACTTTAAGCCAAGCTGAACGTCGTCGACATATGTACAATAGAACATATTGCGGGGAATGGACAAGTGCAAAGAATTTATTTAGATAATAAAAAGTGTGCAACTAAGCACACCACCTTGTGGCACGCCTGTTTCCTGGACAAATGTTTGGGAGGGCACACTGCTCAGACGGACACGAAATGTCCGGTTTGACAGGTAACTTTCAATTATATGAAACATTCTTCCGCGCACACCAAGGTGGGACAGGTCTCTTAGAATTCCGAAGCGCCATGTTGTATCATAAGCCTTTTCGACATCGAGGAACACAGAGAGAAAATATTGTTTGTGGACGAAGGCGTCTCTGATCTGTGCTTCGATACGAACAAGGTGGTCTGTGGTGGATCTACTTTCTCGAAACCCGCACTGAAATGGGTCGAGCAAATTGTTTGTTTCAAGGATATGTACAAGTCGGCAGTTTATCATTTTTTTGAATACTTTGCACAAGCAGCTAGTAAGTGCAATAGGCCTATAACTTGAAGCTAAAGAAAGGTCCTTGCCCTGTTTCAAAATGGGAATAATAATAGCCTCTTTCCAGGAGGTAGGGATAGTGCCAGAAAACCAGATAGCATTGTACAAACAAAGTAAGGTTTTTCGTGTTTCGGCTGGTAGGTTTTTTAACACTTCATACACCACACAGTGAGAACCTGAGGCAGAATTACTGCAGGAGTTTAGAGATGCTCGGAGCTCCGCTAGACTGAAAGCTTGGTTATATGCCTCGTACCTAGTGGATTTGTGTTCGAGTTTCTGCTTTTCTATTCTTGTTCTGTATTTTTGGAAAGTGTCAGTATAGTGGGACGAGCTGGATACCCGTTCAAAATGTGCCCCGAGGAAGTTTTCCTGATCTTACAAGATATCACCTTGAGTGTTTACGAGTGGAAGTGTGTGTACTTGTTTCCCTGTTATCATACCAACCATGTTCCAGACTTTAGCCTCCTGTGTGTATGAATTGATCCCTGACAAAAACTTCTGCCAGCTTTCTCTTCTGGCCTGCCGACGCGTTCTTCTTCCTTGAGACTTCATTTTCTTGAAGGTGTCAAGATTTTCGGCTGTTGGTGAGTTACGAAGCCATCTCCATGCCCTCTTCTGTTCCTTTCGCGCATTACGACACTCTGTGTTCCACCATGGGACGTGTCGCTTGTCGGGCATTCCAGATGTTTGCGGTATGCACCTGGCTGCTGCGTCAGTTAGAAAAGTTGTGAAGTACTTCACAGCTTCATCTATGTTTAACCTACATATATCTGTCCAACTCAAACATGTAATGTTGTGGAACTGTTGCAGTCTGCTTTGTTTATCAGCCATTTGGGAACATGTAGAGGACATTCATATGTTGTTTGTGAACTCAACACTACAGGAAAATGGTCACAACCATAAAGATTATTTATGATTTTCCATTTCAGTAGGGGTAGGAGAAAAGGTGATAAAATGCTGAGGTCTATAGACGAGTAAGTTTTGTTCGCAACGTTATAGTATGTTGGCTCTTTCCTATTCAACAAACAGGCACCGGAAGAGAAGAGAAATTGTTCAATGAGACGACCTCGTGCATCACAGCGAGAATCGCCCCACAGTCCGCTATGTGCATTTAGGTCCCCAAGAAGCATATAGGGTTCAGGCAGTTCGTCTATTAAAGACTGAAATTCACGCCTTTCAAGACGATGGTGGGGAGGTACATACAAAGAGCAGATGGTGACGAGTTTGTTTAAAAGTACAGCTCGAACATCCACCGCCTCAAGGGATGTCTGGAGTGGTAAATGTGTACACGCTACTCCTTGGTTAATAATAATGGCTACGCCACCGGATGACGCAACAGCACCATCTCAGTCCTTTAGGTATTTGACGTAAGCACGTAAAAAATTTGTATTGGAGGATTTTAGGTGTGTTTCCTGTACACACAGCACTTGAGGTGAGTGTTTGTATAAAAGCTCTTGGACGTCGTCGAGGTTCTTAAGCAGTCCTCTGACGTTTCAATGTATAATTTGTGTTTCCATATTGGAAGTAAAGAAGTGCTGTGTGTACGTTAAGAGAGTGACTTGTTTAAGCTGAAAGGTCGAGCTCAAATAACAGGGCTATTATCAGGCCCTGTTATGAGCTTTTTAGTTCTCTTGGCACGCTCCAGAGAGCCGCGCCGTTCTTTTGGCACAAGGGGTGCCGCCGTATCCATTGCCTCCTCGGAGGCACTGGATGCCCGCTCATGCGAGCTGGTTTTTCGAAGCTTGGGCCTCGCCTGGCGAGGTGAGGCCTTGAGACCCGAGGACCCTGGAGTCTCTGGTCTCTCTTCAATAGTAGGCGGAGTAGACTCAGCTACCGCCGCCTTTGGGGCAGGTGCCACAGCCAATGGCTCGCTCTCCGCAGGCCGAAGGAGTGGCAAGGGCTGGTGCGACACTGCCCCCTGGCGCGCCGCATCAGCATATGTGGGGCCATAAAATGGCGAAACTTTTTTCTTGCTTCTTTAAATGTAATGTTTTCTTTTATCTTTAAAGTGATAACCTCTTTTTCTTTTTTCCAGAAAGAACAGGAACGCGAGTACGCGGCATGATTACCACCACAGTTCACACAGTGTGCAGGTGCTTCGCAGTTGTCGGAGGCATGGCCCATGACTCCACACAGAGCACAAGTTTTCCGGCCACGACAGCTTTGCGAGCCGTGGCCATATCTCTGACATTGGAAGCAACGGTGGGGGTCGGGAATATATGGCCTCACGGATGTCTTTGTATACCCAGTCTGAATGGTTTCCGGCAAATCGCTCGAAGCAAAGGTCAGTACTAAGTGTTTGGTTGGTATTTCTTTTTGATCTCTTCTTAACTTAATACGTTGTACGTTTGTCACGTTCTGGCTCTTCCATCCTTCCAGAAGTTCAGCTTCGGTCAGGTCAAGCAAATCTGCGTCCGATACGACCCGCGAGATGAGTACATGGACCTGTGTGGCGTAATACTGATGGGTGTGTCTCCAAACGTTGTGAGGGTGTTCAGTTTATCGAATTGGTCTTTGTCACGTAACTCAAGGAGTAGATCTCCGCTGGCCATTTCGGTAACCTTGTACCCAGCACAGAGAGTTTCGGTTAAGCATCTAGTTACTACGAAGCGGGATACAGTTCTGGCTTGCTTGTTAGTTTTTCGCAGTGTATAACGTGGAAATGAGGACACATTTTTCTTGGCCGGATGAAAAAATTGATATCTTCGGTGCGTACCCACTTTGAGGAGGCACGATCACTAAGTAAAGGGAATGCTTTCTGCATGCTAATTGTATGTTGTTCAGCAGCGTTGGCGGCCACCCACCACGGAGCCCAATGAGGGGACGCTGCAAGTTTGCGGATGCTGAAAGCTTGCAGACGTCAGCCATACAACCCTGCTATAACCCAATGCGCCTAGGCCAAAGTAGGCTATTTGCACAGGGTTAACCCTTGCCACCAAGAAAATTGGAAGTAAGCAGAAGAGAGAAGTAGACAGGAAAGCTAAAAAGTAAGAAAGACGAAGATGTAAGGAGAGAGAGATAGAAAAAGGCGACTGCCGATTTTCCCTGGGTGGGTCAGCCCAGGGCTGCGGTCTACGTGAAGCCGGGGCCAATGGGGTGTGTTGCCTCTGCCGGGGGGCCTTAAAGGTCCAATCACCCAGCGTCGGTTCAACCCCCAGGATCCGCTTTTCCCCGGACACGGAAAGCCACGCACGGCTAGGCGTGGGAGGGAGTCAAAACTCCCCCGTTAGCTCAGGTATGTGGTGTCGCTAAACACCAAATGCCTACTTGCGCAGGCGCCCCTGCGGGGTACTGTCTGCTAGTTCAGTTTTAGCATAGTTCTACAATCGTTTTCGGATTTCTCGTGATTCTGGTGCATAGTCCTGATTTACAGTGTAATCGGACCCTTTGAATTTTTTGGCGTTTTAAGGACATAAATTTTTTCCTTGTTGGAGGAAAAATTAACAACAATTGTCTGGTTGAACTTCTTGTTGAATCGACCAATACGGTGTGCTCATTGTACTGATGTCAGTTCTATTGCAAGACGATTTAGACATGTCCTTAATCAGTTTCTCAGACTGCTGCCACGTCTCTCCCTTGTCATCTTTAATGCCATAAAAGACGAGGTTGGCCCTTCGGCTTCTATTTTCAAGGTCGACGTCTTTTGTTTGCAGTTCCTGAACTTTCTTTTCGAGCTGCTTGACCACGTTTTCATGCTCTTCTACCGTCTCGTTAAGAACTCCAATCTGTCCTTCAGCTTTGCCCAATTAATCATTTAATTCAGAGAGCATAGCTTCATATTTTGCTAGTTCTTCCAGGATAGTACCCAGCTTCTTCATGATGCTGTTCTGACCTGCCTGCAAACTCTTGAGCAATTCTAGTTCAGTTTCACTGCGGGAGCCAGGATTTATCTCTACATCACCGGAAGGCAACAGTAATAGAATCAAATACAGTACCCGGTTAGCAAACAAATGGAACCTTATATGGCGAGCACGTCTTTCACTCGTTTGCTGCAACTACAAGCAGAGCATGTCTTCATGGGAGGAGCCGGCAGTGCACAAAGTAATGTACGTACATGAAAAGAGCAGTGTTCACTAACCTGCAATTCCAACATAGGCATTAACTGCATGTCGGCCAGCGTGCCAGCTCCAAATCCCACGAAGGCATATAGTCGTGCGCCTAAATAAGGTTGCACATGGTCACGTGGCACTTGATACTGGTGAGTCTCCGCCATATCACTTTCAATGCAGACGGTATCGCTGGCGTTCCTGTCGTCGAAGATGGCTGGCGATTCATTGGGGCAGTCCCTTGCAGCCAAGTGGCACGATGTTGTTTCCGCAAGCGCCTTTGGAAATAAAGGGATCACCGCCCATTGACCGGACGCATCGAAATTCAATGCAGCTCGGAGAGCGACAAGAACCGGCAATACAACCATAGGCATTAACTGCATGTCGGCCAGCGTGCCGGCTCACGCATATTTTGGCCCGCATCGAGAATGAGGGGGTGTGCGCTCGATCGCATGCCCTTATCTTGCAGTGGGGAGAGTCGTACGTATTCTGTTGTAGTTACAGGGCGCTCAAAGATGACTGCAATAGTTGCACACACTCTGTTTCTGAAAAGGGCGCGCTTTTCAGACAGGGCGAAGTAACAACTGAGACGCTTATTCGCGTTCATCTGTAAATTTGAGTAGGTTTCGTGCGTAATTCTTGCGTGAAAAATGCTAGGCACGTTTCGATTTACTTGCCATTCTGCGCGTGACCTTCCAATTTGTTGCGATTGCGTTCATTGCTTTGGCTTTGAGGCGAAGCTGTAACTTTTTTAGAAAAAAGAAAGCCACATTTCCGTTGATAATCTACATTATAGCCAAGCTTACTTGTGAGAATAAGACAGATGCTTCTTTTGGGCTACAAACCCAACAAAACACAAAAAAATTTCTTGAGTAGTGCCTCGCAGACAGGGAAATGATAAATCACGCCTTGAGGTTCAGATAATTAAAAAATGCATTTCATCTCAGCAATACAGACTAGCAGAACAACGTTTCAGAGGTCAGAAAGGGGCAGCGAAAGAATGTTTAGGTCTCCAACGTCGTGAATCTAGGTATATAAATTTTTCTATTAACTCAGATAAATTGAAAACAAACATGTATGAGACCTATATCTACGTTAGGAAAGCAAAACACAAACAAAACATTGTTCATGACGGTACAGAAGCGTAAACAATAGAACACAACCAGGTAAATGCCTTTTTTCGCGCAATGTTCATCTCTTCTTTTGTTTCATAATATGGTGAGTAAAGTCTTCGCTGTAAAATCAATGTACCTTTGCATCTCTTTCTCTTCACCCTGCATGAGAAGACCCCACCGCAAGCCATTTACATTTTTATGAGGCTGTTGTGGTGGCCATAGCTAACATCCTTATATATCGGAGAAACGGCGTTTTCTCGAATCAATACACACACCTTATAAGACGTTGGCCATCAGCTATACGCTTTTGTCACTGATTCAATGTGATTGATTGATTGATTTGTAGGGTTTACCGTCCCAAAACCACCCTATCATAATGAGATACGCCCTAGTGGAGGGCTTCGGAAGTTTCGACCACCTGGGGTTTTTTAACGTGCACCCAAATCTTAGCACACTACCCTACAACATTTCTGCCTCCATCGGAAATGCAGCCGGCTTAGCCGAGATTTGATCCCGTGACCTGCGGGTCAGCAGCCGAGTACCTTGGCCCCTAGACCACCGGGGCGGGGCCACTAATTCCGTGTGAAAAACAGGCTACCAGGTAGAGAACACTCAAGTACACGTGACATCAGCATATTAGGTGGTGTTAGGATCGGCACTTGCGCCGAAAAAGCAATGTTCTGTGTTCCCTGAACAAGTCGCTGAAGGACTACTGACAACGGTAGGGCTTCACTGAAATGCGGCGTTCTTGTATTGCATCCTCTACCACTGTGAAGTTCTGTTCGCGGCTCGCACTCACAGCTAGAACAGCAAATGTTTTCTTTAGGCATAGCGAGCTTGGGCTCCTTAAACTGTTTGTTTTTCTAGAATTTTAGTACCCTAGATGCAGGATAATAGGATGATAGAACCCAGAAGACATCTTCAGTTTTCGTCTTTTCGTCGCTATGTGCATTGCTTCATACAGGAAAATACTCCGACACAGTATCTTTATTTTGGTCTTCATACGGGCTTTGCACCCTGCCCTGCCGGCACCAGAATAAAGGTTTGCTCCCTCTTTTACAGGAAATGGCATAAAAGAAGTCTAAACGTTCTTTTACAAAGTTAAGTAATTGCTTACTGTGCATTCATATAGAAGATCGTAAGATATATATTAGTATTTGGCAGCTATACACGAACAGTCAAACGTGTGTTCAACCGCGTTGGGAAGATGTTGGTCTACCCGAAGCCTATGCATACCTCTGATGCATCGTGCTGGTCGGGTGTCAAATTATTCTTCTTAAGTGAACAGGTAAATTAGGAAAAAATAAAACCACGTGCCCGTCCCATTTGTTTTGCTTTTGCTCTTCACTATCTTTCCCTGACAGCTCTCCACGCTTTTACGTTGGTCAAGCGCGTGCGCCATGTCAGCGCGGCAATTTATAGTGGCTGGAGTGTCCTCATTCCCTGGTGGTTGTGGTTGTTTGCAAGAAGGCCTTTGAAACAGGACCAGGACAGGACCAGGTTGAACCCCATAAATTTTCCAACGTGGATATTGCAGAGTAACTAAATGAGAGTTTCCAAATTATCTCGCAACCAACATTTTATGTTAAAACGTTGTATAAAAGACGCGTAGTTTGAATATAGATAATAATAGATAACTATAGGCACTTTTCCACAAAAACAAAGAAAAAATATCATGCATATCCTAGAAAAGCCCTTTGTAAGGAAAGGACACGAAGTGCTGTGTTTAGGTACGATTTGTGGCTAAAAGGACTTAAAAGCGCCGAGGAACGTCAAACCGAAACTGAAGAAGACGAGCGGAGGGCAGGTGGCACGAAGGCGATAACAAGAAATGAAAAAGAAGAGGAGAAGAAGAAGGAACGTGCGAAGCGAGCTCGAGCGTGGAGGCCACGAAGGCAGACGAAGCAGTGCGCCGCTCGAGAGGACGAGTTCCTGGGAGCGTTCCTGAGCCGGACGTGGGACCCGTACGTGTCGGCTAGGTCGAGCTCCGGCGTGTTCGCTCGGGGTCGAGTCCGCCGGCCGGTGCAAGGTGCAAGGACGGGGCCTGCTGAACGGCTCCTGCCTGGGTGCAGTGGCCGGGAGCAGGTTCGTGGGCGAGGCCTACCGGGCGTGGTCCTCGTGAGCCGGGGCCTGACCCTGAACCTCAGGAGTTGCGACCCTGACTGCTGGCCGCGACGTCTGACTAAACGGCGCTGCACACGGTAGCGCATCCGTGTGCCGTCAGCCGCTCCAGCCCTGCCACCTTTGCCCTCGCGCACGTCAACGATCGCATCATGTCGGGACGACGGGGACCCAAACTGTGAGGCAGCGTTTTCTTCTTGCGGACTGAGAACTCTACGCGCTGGACTCGGAGTAAGCGTAGCCGCGAGCTCTCCGCATGCTAGAGGTCTGACTCTCGTACATGTTGCGTGACGCGTGGCGTGTAGGGTTGGACATATAGTTTTATTTTCACCTGCCACTTCGTTCTCTAGTGTATAATATAACGCTTCTTTTGTTCGCATCCATTGTTGATGTTAATCCTTTTTCGTCCGCTATCAACAAACACAGTGACGAACGTCCGTTAACCATCACAATTTCTGGCGTCCGCGAGACAGGACTAAGCTCTCGCCGTACATCTGAGAGCCTCACGTTGTTTGTGTGTGGCGGACGAGGATGGACGATAAGAGAAAGCTAGTTGAGCTAGGGAAGGAGATGGGGCTGAGTGGTGAGGCTTTGCTGGCATGGGTGAGCACGGAGGAAAAAGAAATGAGGGACCAGAGAGCGAAAGATCGAGAGGAGGCACGGCTAGCAGCACAGGTGGAGCATGAGCGTGAAATAGCTCGCATGGAGGCTGAAAGGCTCCTGCTCGAGGAGCGACGTCGTGTCGCAGAAGCGCAGCGGCCGAGCACGAGTTCTGCGGACGATAGTATGGGTGGTGGTCAGAGTTTTCGCAGCCCACACAAAATGATTCCGCCCTACAATGAGAGTAGGGACGAACTGGATGCGTACATCCAGAGATTTGAGAGGGTTGCCATGAGCCAAGGCTGGCCAACCGACAAGTGGGCCCTGTCACTGAGCTTGTGTCTAACGGGTGAAGCCTTGACCGTGGTAGGACGGATGTCTGCAGAAGACTCTACGGACTACGCAAAGCTCAAGCAGACGCTCCTCCAGCGGTTCCGTTATACAGAGGAGGGATACCGCACGAAGTTTAGGGATCCCCGGCCCGAGAATACTGAGACAGGTCGACAGTTCGCGGGACGTCTCTGTGGATACTTCGACCATTGGCAGGAGCTGGCGAAGACTCCCAAAACATATGATGCACTGCGAGACAAGATGGTGTCCGAGCAATTCCTCAGGCGGTGCGACGAGAAGTTGGCTGTCTTCTTGAAGGAGCGAGGATGTCATAACCTGGACACGTTGGCAACGACGGCTGATCAATATTTGGAAGCTCAGGGAATTGTGAATCTCGCTAGAGGAAAAGACGAAAAAGGGAAACCGATGGCTACAGCTAAAGTTGACACTGTCAGCGAAAGCAAAGGAAAACCGCTTTGTTTTCTGTGCAACAAGCCGGGTCATCGAGCTTCCGATTGCTGGACAAAGTCTCGAGCGCCCAAGTCGACGTCGTGCTGGATCCGTAAGAAGTCAGGGCACAGATCCGATAGTTGTCCCTCAAACTCGGGAAAACGTAGAGAGGCATCATGTTCCGTCTTGGGATACCAGAAAGCGCAGCATGAGAAATCAATGGAAGATGCGCCTGACAATCAGGATGAGAAAAATTGTCATGACATGTGTGATGGGACCCAAAGCAACGCAACTTGCGACAACGGGTCAAAACAAATGCCAACTGTAAAGGGCTATCTCGAAGGGAAGCGGGTTACCGTATTGCGGGATACCGGTTGCAATACAGTAGTGGTGAAACGATCGCTAGTTCCTGACTGCAACTTGACTGGCAACACCCGTACCATTCGCTTATTGGACCGATCTGCAAAAGTCTTACCAGAAGCAGAGGTGTACATAGATTCTCCGTTTTTCAGAGGTCAGGTGCTTGCTGTTTGTATGGAGAATCCATTGTATGAAGTCGTGCTTGGCAACATTGCGGGTGTACTGTCAGCTGCCTGACCAGCCCCGAAGCAGCCAGCAGGACGTCCAAAACTAGCGCAGATTCACCGTGATCCAGTATGCACTGAAGAAGAACCAGAAGATGCAACCTCATCAGATAGAAGACGACAAGATGACATGTCGGCGGCTGCAGGAAAAGAAAGGAAAAAGCCCAGTGAACTGATTGTTCCTCGGATCCAACCCCTGGATATCAGCCGGGAAGCGCTAAAGGATTTACAGCATGCAGATCACAAGCTGGAAACCTGCTTCGCCGCGTTGGGAAAGATCATATCTAAGAAGCCAGCAGTCACTGAGTTTGTGCTGGTACGCGACATTCTTTTCCGGCGCCACCGCACGGCAGAAAGGCGAGACTTGGAGCAACTCGTAGTACCCAAGGATCTCCGGAACACCGTAATGAAGATGGCTCGTGAAGGCCTTCTGTCTGGTCACCAAGGGCAAAGAAGGACAACAGACCGTGTCCTTACAGAGTTTTATTGGCCGGGTGTACGGGCTGATGTGATACGGTTCGTGAAGTCGTGCGACGTATGTCAGAGGACCGTGCCTAAACACCTCGTCGGACGAGTTCCATTGGGAAGTATGCCTATCATAGACACACCTTTTCAGCGGGTCGCCATCGATATTATTGGCCCGCTATCACCAACGTCATCCAAGGGCAACAAGTATGTCTTAACGATGGTAGACTTCGCTACGCGTTACCCGGATGCGGTGGCACTACCGAGCATCGAGACAGAGCGCATAGCGGAAGCACTAGTAGAGATGTTCTCCCGCGTTGGAGTGCCCCGTGAGATAGTGAGCGACCGTGGAAAGTCGTTCACCTCGAGTCTCATGCAGGAACTCGGTCGGCTACTTTCATTTCGTCAACTGCCCACAACGCCTTATCACCCCATGGCCAATGGACTTGTGGAGAGATTTAATGGCACTCTCAAACAAATGGTTCGCCGCATGTGTCAAGAACGGCCGCAACATTGGGACAGATACTTGGCTCCCCTGCTCTTTGCATACCGTGAAGTTCCCCAAACGAGCCTTGGATTCGCGCCGTTTGATCTCCTCTACGGCAGATTTGTACGCGGGCCAATGTCGATCCTTAAGGAACTGTGGACAGGGGCCAACATCGATCCTGAAACGAAAACAACATACGAGTATGTTATAGATCTCCAGGAGCGACTGCGAGAAACCTGCAAGGTAGCACACGAAGAACTCCTGAAGGCGAAAATGACACAGAAGAAATATTACGATAGGAAAGCAAGAGTTCGACAACTATCACCCGGAGACAAGGTGTTGCTGTTGCTACCATCAGATAAGAATAAATTGATCTTGACATGGAAGGGACCCTTCACAGTGCTTGAAAAACGCAGTGACTATGACTACGAGATAGATCTCGGAACACGGAGAAGTCTTTTTCACATCAACCTTCTCAAGAAATACCACGAAAGGGAGCCAATTGCTTACTGAGTATGACTTTGTGGTTGAGTACATTAAGGGCTCGGACAACGTAGGTGCCGACTACCTCAGCCGCATTTGACTTCTCCGCTGGTTAGCGTTTAGTGGTGGCACAATTTCTTTTCATGTTAATTCATCTTTTTCCTAACGGAATGAACTTCTGTAAATAATGTTTTTTTTTTGCTATGTTTTCGCTTTTGGGTACTCCACCTCGCGCGCTTGTGAAAAGTTGTTTTCCCCCTAAACAACTTTCTTGAGCAGGGGGATATTTGTAAGGAAAGGACACGAACTGCTGTGTTTAGGTACGATTTGTGGCTAAAAGGACTTAAAAGCGCCGAGGAACGTCAAACCGAAACTGAAGAAGACGAGCGGAGGGCAGGTGGCACGAAGGCGATAACAAGAAATGAAAAAGAAGAGGAGAAGAAGAAGGAACGTGCGAAGCGAGCTCGAGCGTGGAGGCCACGAAGGCAGACGAAGCAGTGCGCCGCTCGAGAGGACGAGTTCCTGGGAGCGTTCCTGAGCCGGACGTGGGACCCGTACGTGTCGGCTAGGTCGAGCTCCGGCGTGTTCGCTCGGGGTCGAGTCCTTCCGGCCGGTGCAAGGTGCAAGGACGGGGCCTGCTGAACGGCTCCTGCCTGGGTGCAGTGGCCGGGAGCAGGTTCGTGGGCGAGGCCTACCGGGCGTGGTCCTCGTGAGCCGGGGCCTGACCCTGAACCTCAGGAGTTGCGACCCTGACTGCTGGCCGCGACGTCTGACTAAACGGCGCTGCACACGGTAGCGCATCCGTGTGCCGTCAGCCGCTCCAGCCCTGCCACCTTTGCCCTCGCGCACGTCGACGATCGCATCATGTCGGGACGACGGGGACCCAAACTGTGAGGCAGCGTTTTCTTCTTGCGGACTGAGAACTCTACGCGCTGGACTCGGAGTAAGCGTAGCCGCGAGCTCTCCGCATGCTAGAGGTCTGACTCTCGTACATGTTGCGTGACGCGTGGCGTGTAGGGTTGGACATATAGTTTTATTTTCACCTGCCACTTCGTTCTCTAGTGTATAATATAACGCTTCTTTTGTTCGCATCCATTGTTGATGTTAATCCTTTTTCGTCCGCTATCAACAAACACAGTGACGAACGTCCTTAACCATCACACCCTTCTTTACCTCTACGTCATTCTTCAAATCGAAATAGGACAATAAAAACGCAAATAACAGAATAGGCATTTGCTTGAAATCCGTTCTTTAATATATGTGATAAGTCATGCCACTAGGGACAGTAATCACCAAAGCGCGCCAGGACGGGGTAACGGACATGGCTGTCATAGTAATGAACGTGAACAATGATTAGCCAGGGTGGCTGCTAACGAGACCTAAATTTGGCATCCTAAAGGTGTGTAAAAGATACCGGTATTTAGAACATGAGGGTGATGAGATTTGTGTGTAGTGAAAATGAGCGACACTTGATCGTAATCAATGGTCAAGACTTGATCGTAACGTTCTTGATTACAAGAGATGTGAGGCACGTGCCTAATATGGTGCAGCTACCTGAGCAGCAACCTCTGCGTGGAGGTCGTGCTAACAGATTTATGCAGGCTGAGACGGTGTGAGGTCTATCAAAAAACCGAGAGAGAGCGTGAGCGCTGCCCCAAACAGCTTATTCGTGTATTTCTGGCGAATGTTGGCTTCCACTGAACGCACTCGATGCTGCTGGCATTATTTTTTGTCTGGATGAAAAAAATGAAGCGCAGTTGTAAGTAACATGGTGGTGCGCAAAAGGCGATTGCACACAGGGTTGGATACAAAACACGCTATAAGTCAATATTCATAGACTAATCTACCTGTTTCGTCAACACCCTTCATCCAATCATATATATATATATATATATATATATATATATATATATATATATATATATATATATATATATATATATATATATAGGCAGGCATGGTGGTTGAATGGCCGTAGTGCTGCATATAGTCAAGCAGATCCTCCCTGAGCAGTGACAACGTGGTTTATTTCGACGTTTCGGCCTAGAGTCTGGTCTTCATCAGAATTGAAGGTACGGTTTGTTGGTGCTCAGCTTTATACAATTTCAAATCAGAGGGGGGAAAGAGAAAGAGGGAAAAAGACAGAGAAAAAGAAAAGAAAGAAAGAAAGAGAAAAAGACTATAAGGTGGACTCCACCCGGGCCCCCTTCCACTCTTCCTTCCACTTCCCCCTTCATATCTCTCCATTTTCTCCTTTTCACCTTTCTGATGTCTGTGGTCTGTGTATGCTTTCTTTCACTAACGCATTCTTCCCGACCAGACGGTGCCTCCTGGCGCCGTCTGGTCTGGTCGGGCCATCGGTCTGGTTGAGATCCACTCTCTAATCAATACCTCACCCCCCAATACTTTAGGCCGACCTTGTTTAAAGTCACGATGTCTCGTATGTAAGGCGATGCGAGAAACACACAAAGTAACCAGCACACAATCCAAGTTTTCGATTAACATACCAGGAAACCTAACATGCGATTCCTCTATTGTGGTATACCTACTCGAATGCAACGTGTGTAGTATGCAGTACATCCGACAAACAGAAGTACCATTTAGGATTCGCTTCAATAACCACAGAGCCCATGCGAAATCAGCCCCAAATCTACCCCTATAAAAACATCTTAATCTTCTCGACGATGCATTCGACAAGCTATCAGTAACGCTCTTAGAGACGGGATTTAAATCAAACCGAGAACGTGAACAACGAGAGTCATATCTTATCTACCAAATTAACACCCTCAATAAAGGAATAAATGAGAATCCTGGTACACTTGCAGCTAATAAAGCATTACAAAACAATAACGGCAATAATGAAAATAGTAACTGAGTTCACGGCACTGCAGCTGTGAAGGGCATTGGACAACTCAAAACAATTCCAAGTGTATCTACTCTTTCTAAGCATTGCTGTCGTCTGTTTTCTGTTTTTACTTTAATACCCAATCAATTGTGCCAAACATGACATGCCAAACAGCAACTCTGTGCACAGTCGGGAGGCCCCTACTGCACGCGTAATGCAGAAGCGGTCAAGGAATTCGCATTGCGCCCGCTTACCAGCCTCTGCCGCTATACGCGGCACCAATCTTTCTACGACGAAATATCGACGAGGCGCTGAGTAGTTGAAGGCCTAAACTTCTTAAAAAAAGCTCTTTTTGCCCCACACCAAACCGCCAGAGCCAGGAGGCGCCGTCTGGTCGGGAAGAATGCATTAGTGAAAGGAAGCGTACACAGACCTCAGACATCAGAAAGGTGAAAAGGAGAAAAGGAGAAAAGGGAGAGAGATGGACGGGGACGTGGAAGAAAGAGTGGAAGGGGGGCGGCCGGCGGGAGTCCACCTTATATTCTTTTTCTCTTTTTCTTTCTTTTCTTCTTTTTTCTTTTTTTCTGTCGTTATTCTCGCTTTTTCTCTCGTCTCTCTGATTTGAAATTATATAAAGCTGAGCACCAACAAACTTTACCTTCAATCCTGATGAAGGCCAGACTCTTGGCCGAAACGTCTAAATTAACCACGTTGTGACCACTCACAGAGAATCTACTTGACTATATATATATATATATATATATATATATATATATATATATATATATATATATATATATAGTCAAGTAGATAAGCTTCCGAACACTGAAATTGGTCGACATAGAGAACGTCCTGAACGACAACGCGAGCTGTGCACCTTGCTGTAGGATAGATACGATGCGAACCGGAAGGAACAAACCACAAATTGGCGTCGTCACTTTCCGAAGCAAGCGGCTGAAGTTTTCGTTCATAACAGATACTGCAGCTCCAATGTCAATAACAGGAGATGCATGAACACCGTCCACAAGCACGTCAATGACAATAGATGGACGGCTCTGAGGGCTTTCACAATGCGATAGCGTCGGAGCCCTTGCCTCGGGGACTGCGACTACTAGTTTTCCCGCTCGTGAGCAGCTGAACTTGGCCGCATGGGGGACGGGGAACGACGTCGGGGAGACGGTGACCTTCAAAAAGATGGAGCTAGGTGAGACGGCGTTGGCAAAGACGGCGTTTTGTCGTGATAGCTACGCCTGATCTGGCCAGCAACAGGCGATGGATATCGGGCGTCTGTACGTGAGTGTAATAACGTGCTACGTGGCCGGCATAACCGCAGTCGAAGCAAATGGGCCGGTTATCGGGTGTGTGCCATCGGTTCGCCAGGGTAGGTCTTTTCCATGACGCAAGAGCTGATGGACGGAACGGTGGCTGGAAAGGCTGCAGGGAAGGCTGGAGCTGAGTCGGAGAGGTCACGTCAACATACATAGCCGGCATACCTACTGCAAAGGACGGAGGTCGTGCGGCAGCTTCAGCGTAAGTCAGCGGGGCGGGCGCTTGAACGACTGGAGGTAGCCTGGTGACCGCTTGGGCGTAGCTTGGGGGCGCAGGAGCCGGAAGCTGTTGTGGGTGGTACGTAGGCATGACCTCCGCTATTTCCTGCTCAATTGCTCGGCGGATGAACGAAAGAATGGTAGCGGCCGATTGTTGAGCAGCCGGTGGGTGGGCAAAAGGCAGGAGAGAGAACTGCTACGCGATTTCCTCACGTATGAAAGACTTGAGGTCTGCCAGCAGTGCCACCTGATCACAGCTCGCCTCCAAGCCAGCAAGCCCTGCATCTCGTGGTGTGGAGTGACGGGTCATCAAACGCTGCCGGCGGAGCTCCTCGTAGCTCTGGCGCAGCGTGATGACCTCAGCCACTGTGCCTGGGGTTTTGGCAAGCAACATCCTGAAGACATCATCGTCAATGCCTTTCACGACGTTCCGGATTTTGTCTGATTCGGACATGCTGTCGTTGACTTTCTTGCACAAGTCCAGGACATCTTCAATGTAACTGGTGAATGATTCATCGGCCTGCTGAGCGCGTTCGTGTAAGCGCTGCTCGGCTTGCAGCTTACGAACGGCACGGCGGCCAAAAACGTTGGTGATAGCGGTCTTAAAATTGGACCAGGTTGCGAAATCGGAAACGTGGTTGTTATACCACATGCCGGCCACACCCGCGAGGTAGAAAACGAGGTTGCCGAGTTTACCTGCCTCGTCCCAATGATTGGGGACGCTGACGCATTCATACACGGCGAGCCAGTCCTCGAAGTCGGTGCCATCCGCGCCGGTGAAGACAGGAGGTTCGCGGATGGGGGGGACACCAGAACATGGCGTTGGCGCAGGAGGAAGCGTTTGCTGAGCGGCGTCTTGGTGCATGGTAGAAGGCATGGTACGGGATCTAAGCTCCAAGTACATCGAATGCGAACCGAAGGTGTTTGAAGGGCACAGCACTCTCCAGCGAATCGTTAAGGCATTTATTAGCCGGCACACAGCGAGCATACACAATGTTGTTGTCGTTGTTGTTCTCTTATTGTTAGTGGCGCATACCCACTGTGGGGGATTGGCCAAGGATCAAGTGGTTTAAAAATTTACTGTTCAGATTTGGAATGATGGAGTTATATCAGAAAGATTACCAATGGCCTAAGCAAGTGTGGTGCTTAATGTAATGCATACCAATATTTACATAAACGAATTTATTCTTAGAATGGAGCAATATTCTTATTTTATACGTATATAATTATGTGGACGTGTTAGGATAATGGGACTGGTTAATTAGTCAACCTACTAGTTTCATCAATATAATCTCGGACGGCCGCGCATACTGTCTCATTAGAGAAACCAGAAATGAAGGCTCCAAAAGACAAAATTACAGGCAGAGATGAGTCCATACCAATACCACGCAAAGGTATTTCTAATAGAGTTTTTCGTAATGTGTTAAACCACCTGCAATAGCGACAGTGATGGCCAAGCACTGTCTCCCAGCGCGAGCGGCATCCTTTTTGGGTAGACCCACTAGAAGGCGCTTGAGAGTTCGACCAATTTCAGTGTTCGGAAGCTTCTCTACAACATATATATATATATATATATATATATATATATATATATATATATATATATATATATATATATATAATATATATATATATATATAATATATATATATATATAAATATATATATATATATATATATATATTTATTTATTTATGTGTGTATATATATATATATATATATATATATATATATATATATATATATATATATATATATATATATATATATATATATATATATTGACCGTGTCTACATGTGGACAAAAACGATGATGGGGGTGATTTAGCGGACACCAGATAGTGAGCCTCTGGCTTGACTGGAGAACGAAGAAGAAAAATCTTGCGGCTCAGCTGTTGAGAACACGCTGCTTTCGCTGCTTCAAGGTGTACTTGTGCTTTGTTCGCGTTGTACTGCGACACGTATGTCACCCAGCGGTCCCTGCTTCTCAATTGTTTTATCGGCTTTTGCGGATGCATATAGCTGTTTTTTCGTCGTAGAGTTATTCCACAAAAAATGAGCACCATATTAACATTTTCGAATAATGAGAAGTGCATCTGAATAATTTTTCGCTATGAAAAAAAGTTATTGCAACAAAGCCTGTGCTATAAAATTGTTGATCCATAATAAAGCTCCAATATTTTGTGGGAACCATTGCTTAGACAGGTGAGCCGGCTCCATCCAATCTACGTTATACGACCGTCTGCTCACCACGAAAAAAGTGAGTAGACAGCCCATACACCGCCATGACAAGCCATGAGCCGCTGTGACACGTGCCGCCACCTATACTACGTGCAAGCGTCATCCCCAAGGATGAGTGTGTAGTGAGATCACTGATTGCCTCTGGCGACTATCACACAATATTGTACTATTGATAACAAAAACGGGTTACAATGACCCCGGGACCTTAGCTCTCAGTAAATAACTGTGTTTGCCTGTGTTTTTTTACCCCTTTCCCGCGTTGTCACGAAAGCATAACGCTAGGAAACAAGCTTTGCTGCCAATAGTAGATAGGTATACTTACTTGAGTTTCGAGGTGCTCCACAGTTTCCATGCCGTCGTCCTTCTGGCAAAAAGCCAAACAAACATTCGTAAATAATAAAACTCTAGGTTTACGTATATGTTGTTGAAACTACACGAATATCGAACCGATACAATAAGGACACGCATACGTACACCACAATTCGTCCGCAGCATCACTTCGAATAAGCACTGACACAAAAATTTGGCCCTGCGTTCTTTTTCCGTAATGTGTTTCTGGGTCCTTTTTAGTAATAAGAACGCAAATAGATTGCAGCAGCAGGCAACAGATAATTTATTATTGGCTCCTCACGGCCGACAAGTCTGTTTCAATTTGAGAGAGCTGCAAAAACGAAAACCCTTTGGTGACACTATCACCAACAAGCACGTGTGCAACGCTCGACCACCTCAGTGCGCACAACTGAGACGCACTTCCGCATGGCACCCATAAGAAGTCCCTTCGAAAAAGAAATGTGAAGGCAGTGTCGCCAAACGGAAAACTTTCGAAACGTGCACTGCCACGGACTGGTGAACCGCCATCACGTAGCAGTCTGTTGAAGCAAACGCGCAAAAAATGATGGTATGAAGTCTTCATAGCTTGTTTCATTGACTGTTTTATTGAAAACTGTGAACTGTGATTTGACTGGCCTGGTTGCCATAGCAGCTGCCCACTTATCTCGCTATTTGGACAGCCAACAGTGGGGACTTCTGTAGCCTTCTACGTGCTGAGCTCTTGGCGCGAAGATAACGTGGCGAAAGTGTCCATGAAGCAGCCGCATTATCTCACATCAGCATTTTGTAGAGTTGCGTCAGATCAAATCCAAAAAGTAAGCTGCCAGCCTCACTTTGTGTAACATTATGTTGCTATCACATAAACCCCTACGTTCGAACTGCAACTTTTTTTTTCTGATATCATGTGTACTAATGTAGATCTTTGCCAACAAGACATTTCTTGCTGAAAACAAGTGCACTTCCCTACTTAATTCGAACCAAAGAGCCATTGTTCCCAAGACTTCAGTGACGTACTCCCAAGGAAACATTAAAGCTTAGATCCTTCGCACCATCTAGAAAGAGATGAAACAACCAAACTCTCTGACTTAGACTAGCTAGCACTGGAGCAACCGGAAATCTATAAGGCCGTGTTCCAGCAAAAGAGGCACTTACCTAGCCCACAGATTTGAGAAAATTAGTCTGTTTCGGAAAGGGTGCTAAATTGTACTGAATATTCCGGCACCGTAACTTTTAAACAAAAACCTAAATATAGAGTGTCAGTGCGCCGCCAAAGCTATGCTCCACCGACTTTGTTCGCTTACGTTGTCGAGCTGTGACGTATATCGACGTCTCTTCTGATCCACCTGTGGCTGACGGTATTTATGTCCTTTCACCTAATCATACAGTCGTGTGTTCGCTCAATGTTGCGTTCCCCACGCCATCATCACAATGAAGGACAACGTGGCATGTCTGCCTATTGTGAACTTTGGATTTTGCTCTGCAGTGCTGCCACGAGGGATATCAATTGCAACCCTTGCCCCGGCCGGCGACTACCACATATCCGCTTTAACAGAGGATACATTGTCATGTGCCAGCATTCAGTCGGGCAGTTCACTAGACTGCATAACTCAAATGATTGCCTCTGATCTCCCGGCCGAACATGTGTCTGCGCTTCGTGGCCTTCTTGCGTCGTATCAAGATGTCTTTGATCTCTACGACCGACCCCTAGGTCAAACGACCGTCGTAAAGCATCGGATCAACCCCGGTGATGCAAATTCAGTACACCGGTGACCATATCGGGTTTCCTCCACCGAGCGCCATGTGATCCAGCAAAAAGTCGACATGCTTGCCCGAGACATCATTGAACCTTCTTCAAGTCCTTGGGCTTCGCCCCTTGTGCTCGTGAAAAAGAAGGATAACAGCTGGAGCTTCTGTGTCGACTACAGAAAACTTAACAATGCCACAAAAGAGACGTGTATCCTCTTTCACGGATAGATTACGCTCTTGACTGCCTTAGGGGGGCAAATTATTGCCCTTCCATAAACCTTCGTTCCAGGTACTGGCAGATTCAGTTGACGATCTGGACCGTCAAAAGACAGCATTTATAACTCCTGACGGGCTATATCAGTTCAAAGCAATGCCGTTAGGGTTATGCAATGCCCCCGGCTACATTCGAACGAATGATGAGCGCTCTCCTTCACGGTTTCAAGTGGTCAATTTTCTTATGCTACCTTTACGACGTCATTGTTTTTTCACCGACTTTCGAAACTCACCTCTAGCGTATCTCAACAATTCTTTGGGGTTTCCGCAAAGCAGTGTTCCAATTTAACTCGTCGAAATATCACTTTGTCCGCCGAGAGCTCACTACCCTAGGACATCTTGTCGATTCTTCTGGTGTTCATCCCCATCCTGACAAAGTTCGCTCCGTCAAGGATTTCCTTGTGCCGACCTCAGCAAACGACGTTCAAAGCTTTGTGGGCCTTCGTTCTTACTTTCGTAGATCTGTGCAGAATTTCGCTGACATCGCACGCCCACTCAAGGAACTACTAAAAAGAATTGTTACTTTTGTGTGGGGACCTGAACAAGCCAGAGCATTCGTTGAACTGATGGCCTTTTCTCAGTAACAATATTACCGCAATTGTTTTGCCAACATAAACCATTTCTACAGCCTGTTTCGAATGCTGTTTCAGGCGCCGGTGTGGCTGTGTGGTAGAATGCTCGGCTGGTACATGAAGGACGCACCTTCGAATCGCATTCTGTCTTTGGCGTCCTTTTTGCCTAGTTAGTTTTTTTTTCTTACTTTGCACAATAGTTGTCCTGGACACTGGCAGCGGCGGCGGACACTTGCGGCAAAAGTGACCCTTGATGTGATTAGATAACAACTTTCAATATAAGTACACTGATGATTTAGTCATAGAAAATAATAAATATAAATAGCTATAACTGCTATATTATCTGAGTCAAACAGAATAATTTTTTTGCCTGATCTACCGTTTCAATCTTGCTTTCCCCGCGGGAAGTGAGGGGAAAGCTACCCTTGAACTTGTAAGCTCTCGCGTAATAAGGAACAATTGCATAACTACTAACATCTGAAGATTTTGTAAGAGTTACGTGAGGGCATAACATGTACTGTTTAATGCGTACGCTCATGACATACATTGCTTAATGTTAGGCATGAAATAGACAATTGTGTTTTTGTTGAATAGATAGAAGTCCTTGATAAGTCGTTCGCGGTTTCTAGAAAAAAACACATCACTCATTCAAACTGTAGATAGAAAATATTTCTCGATCAAATATTATCAAGCCATGCATTTACTAAACCACTGGTGTCACAAAAAATTAACATATGATGATTAGTGAAATCGAGATAGATGCTTACATCGCAGTTTACGGCACCAATGGCATCACAGTAATCGGTTCGTGCTATTTTTCGAGGCATTGGAAGGCCTTTTGATGTCTTACTCTTCATTTGTGGTCTTAAACAAGACAATCGCCTGAAAGAACAAAATGCAGATAACTTTTGTAGCCAGGCAACTGAACAAGTACGAAGAACATTGCTCCTACAAATCCTGGGCTTAAAGAACAGTAAAACACTTATTTCAACTGATCTGATACACCAAGTGATTTGTTCTATCGGCTAGAGTGACTGTAGCTGTATGAATATTGACGTGCTGCGTTTTGCTTTCTGTCATGGCAAGAATCAGAAGCCATATTTGCCCTGAGTAGTTTATAGATATATTTGTCAGTGGTATTAGGTAACCTAAAACAACCCTGTATTACAAACCAAACGCAACATTACTCAAGCCGTTGAATTAAACATGGAACAGATAAGAAACCACAAGTCAAAAGATGGTAATTTAATTTAAATGTATTTAATTTTAATTGTATATGGATCCCCAATGATGTGAAAGAGCGCACAAACGAGAACATAGGACGACAATGAGAAACGAAACAATTTTACAGTAGTAAATTGGCAAATTACGAAAACAGAAGACAAAACCAGTGGAAATTAAAATACGTGGTTTATCCTTCTGTCATTGTAATCCATGTGAACACGAAGGGAGAGGGAAGAGTGTATTCACAGATGGATATGAGCTTTTGTAGTACATTGTCGGGCCACAAGGTCGAAACAACAAATTGTATTGTGACGTGAAGAACGGCAAGCCGCCCGAAACTTGGAACACGTTCCTCAACCAGATAAGACACACCGATAGAACCTATGGAGGACGAGCGCAAACGAACAACTGTTACAGCTTGACCCCAAAAGCGTTGGGCTCAAACACACAAAAAAGGACACACTGAAGCAACCCACGAGAATACACAGGACGAGCAAGAACACACAAGTGCAACAAATGTTATATCAGTAGCGTACACTTTTCGCAAGCACCATAGCTAGGACGCGTTAAAAGACCTTCATGCTCTAAGTAACTTCAAGGCTCAGGTATACGGTGAAAGCCCAATATGTACAAAGCACCCGATCTTGAGTTAAGCGCGCACGTACCAGCAAACACTTCCTGTTGAGGAGCGCGCCTACCAACCCTCGTGTCGATGACCTGAACAGCTGGCCCTCTTCATACCTCGTGCCATGTTGCCAGTGGTGATAACATGCTAAACTGACCAATCTTGAAGTAACGTGGGGTAATTGAAGTATATAAAAATTACGCCATCTCCCACTGAATGTGAGGATGTGAAGCAGTGCAGATATGGAGAGAAGCACCTACATAGGCTCGTCTACGTTGCCTTAAACAGCAGCCCCAACATTCAAAACTTCTAGCTGACTAACGCTGCTGGTAACCAACCCTGCCGGCAACCATAGCTATAGATAGCACTGCTAAACAACAGGTCCATCTATGGACATGCCAGACACATCGAATGTTATTCTATGCTAGCCAAAGCAGTTCTGCTCTGCGTCATGAAAACGTGGAACGCTGTAAGATTCACGATCATCGGCTATGCAGTGATCGCGTCTATTGAGGAAGCTTGTCGTCGCCTTCACCGTCGACTCGGGAAAGAAAGGAGTAGCATCGGAGAGGATAAAGAAGGAGGGAGACACGCATGCGAAGATAGGTGACCAATAAACTGTTACTTAAGAAAGTAAGACGACAGCTGCGGCGACAGTAAAGTAGAACGGCGGCCTGTCACTGACATTAACATGGTGCAAGGTTGCGAAATAAGAAAAGAACAAAAATAGTACAACAGGTGTGCGGTACGCGATCAGCATAGACTGAGGCACATAAAATACCCTTTTGGTGGCGGTGAAAAATATTTATACATGGAAGTTTTTACAGAGAGGGTAGAGAGTAATCCTTAAGGGGCCGCCCTGTACAAAAATTAGGTGGGCTCCCCCTTACGGGTTGCCATCAGCGTGAGCCGCGGCCCTGGCTTGCTCAACCAAGACCTTTTGGGCCGTCAGGTCAGAGCAGCCCAACAGGGCTGCTTTCGAGTTGTCCCGAGAGAAGACGGGTATAGGGTGAGGTTTGAGTTTTTTTGACATGGCCACAATGTGTAAAAAATACCACAGTATTTTTTTATCATAGTCCGCGCACTTCTCCATGAAAGCGGGGTTGAAGTGTTTTAGGATTGCCGAACACAATACAGTTTTGGTGTAAACGGGAAGAAGGATTCGCTCCTCCATCTTAGTGAGGCCCTTCAGTGTTTTAAATAGATGTGATGGCCAGATTGGTAATATTTTATGTATTTTATGATCTTCTTAAAAGTATATACCGGATTAGTTTCGAGTTCCGGACCGGTACGCGATTCAAGATACAGGTTTGAGAGCGCAACACGAGTGAACAACTCCGTGGTTTACGGACACGTCGCGCTGCTGTAGATACGAGTTGTCTAGTTTGTCCGCGTTCTGACCGCGTCTTACAATTAGTCGTCTTCTTTTAGTGGCTACATTGTCTTCAGGCAACATAGCGCTTCCTTTTGCAGCCGATCCACCCAGCTTCTTCCAAAAATCTATGCGCTCCATCTTGCTCGTCGCTAAATCGGCGATGTGGGCTGCAGTAGATGACAAGGAAGCGATGTAGCTATTACCCGAATTGCCTGCCAAGGGCGTTTTATTAGGATGATCGGATCGTTATTGAGAGCCGTCATGTACTCATCGTCTAGCCTTCGAGGAAGCCTTTATATTTTATTTCTTCGATAGGAGATGTTCCTTATTAGTGTGATGACCTGTGCTACGCTATGAGGCCCCTTGAAAGCACCAGACGTGAAGAAACTGCATCTACCTAATTTCTGTTTAGGTGTATGTTGATTAAGGCATAAACAAGCCTAACTCTAAAGAGACTATTGTGACGAAGTGAACGAACGTATCGGAAACAATCCAGTGGTTTATAATGCGTAGTTGGGGGTGGACTGACCACTTGATTTTCACCAGCGTCAGTGGTATTGTCATACAAACCCCATATTTCAGGGCTACCATTGGCAGCGCTACGGCTGCCATCGGCTCAATGTCCTTGTGGCTTCACACTGTTGCCCCTAAAAGCTTCTGAAGAAGTAATAACAGAACGCGTTAGTTGTTTATACTTGTAAACGATAAATATCTCAGTTAGAGCAGCATCATTTCTTACGACAAATCAAACAAAGTACTACTGTATATACCCCCCTTCTATAGTTAAATGCAATGTGTAGTTCTCCCTTGTAGTTTAATCCTAATTTTCAGCTTAGCCCTGGGAAAGCAGCTTATATGTTTTTGAAAAACTTGATTTATCATTGCAGTATAGTATTTCAAAATAGACATAGAATGAGAATTACTTTTTTTATCTCAAGTTTACTATATAATCGAAACTTATGGCTGAATGAAAGGCGTGAGAGCAGGAAAAGAAACAGAAAACACCTTGATTTTTTGAAAATATTCAAGCGATGTTCTTTTCACACGGCGGATACTCCGCTTGAAGTCAAATATGTTGTATGTTGACAAATAACTAGGTTTAATCCATCGTGAACTTACTGACAGCGCAACACCAGAAAAAATACACGACAGGGAAGGAGTAGAATAGTAATAGCCACGTTCATCAACACGTTAACCACCTGCCCCTTTACACCATACTTGCCGCTGCCGTAAGTCTAATGCTAACGCTCATAAAAGGCAGACGTGAATCTATGAGGCGTTCTTCAACAGGGTTGAGAGCAAGCAGGTGAAGGGGCTTGGAAGATATCGGTACCCGTGCGTAACACTCATTAAAGGAACTTGTCACGTGGTGCCGTGCCTAAGAAGCGATGAGAACGAAGTGTGCAAAGTTACAAGGAGGCGAGCGCGTGAGCCATCGAAAACCGGCGCTTTGAGGTGCGCACATAAAAGCTATCTAACGCCCTAAACGTCCTAGGGGGTGGCACGGCATCTAGTGCGCATTGTTGGAATCATGGCCTTGAGCGGTGACCTTGCAGGCGTGTACACCAGCAACGCTGGCATACACACCGGTTGCCAACGCCCCCGGACAAGGCAGCGGCATTAGAAGCTTTTCAACCAAGTTCTTAAAAATTGAAAGTTGACGCAACCGCGTCATATAAGAGCTTTCTCTTTTAGTCACATTGTGCATGCATCTACTGAACGAATAATGACCCGACAGAAAATAAAATAGACCTTGAAATTGCGGCTTCAGAGTAGTAGTAACTACGATGACTCAAGTTTTGTAGGAAAGGTATTTCGAAAACCAAACGAATAGTAGCGCAATTTACATGCAGTGGTGTGCAGTATTTTATTCAATGGCGTCATTCAAGTTGACAAAGGAATTGTTTCGGTCAACACAAAGGTATACATTTTATATAATTCTTAAAAGGTTTAGGTATGATAGCTAAGTTGAAGAACACAAGCGACCGGGTGCACCTTTGATTGATTGATTTGTGGGGCTTAACGTCCCAAATCCATCATATGATTATGAGAGACGCCGTAGTGGAGGGCGCCGGATATTTCGATCACCTGGGGTTCTTTAACGTGCACCCAACTCTGAGCACACGGGCCTACAACACTTCCGCCTCCATCGGAAATGCAGTTGCTGCAGCTGGAATTTGATCCCGCGACCTGCGGGTCTGCAGCCGAGTACCTTAGCCAGTAGACCACTGCGGGGGGGTGTGTACCTGAGTCATCGCTTCACCCTCGAATAAGACAAAGCTGCAGTAAAATGGTTTCTTGGTTGGCGGTGGCACAGTTTGAACCAAACTATAGGCGCATATTACAAATGCACCGCTTCTTTGGCGAGTGCTGCCTGCAATGCCTAAACTGAACAAATGCATTAGCTAACAGCCTTTTTGTGTTGTCATTCTTCAATATTTAAATGGGTTTCTAATACCCGACAAGCACGTTTATATGGATGTCATGAGAATGCATCTGACAAAATCATTTTTACTTTTCAATTTTTTGCTTAGACATTGATATGTTCATGAAGAACAATGCTAGTCACACCTCAGCTTACCTTAATCAAACTGACCTCAGCTTATAATGACGCCGCTTTGATTGCACCAGCATATGTAGGCACAGTATAGACTAAGAGTACAAGTATGTTATAGCTCGGGTTGCGAAGTCTCACATAATAGCGGCGTGTTGGGAATTCGAGTGCCAAGGTCGGGGTGTACTGACCTGAGAACTGGTGTTATTTGAGCTCTCGTACAATATGAGTAAGAAAAAGGAACATTCAGCTTTCCGCTTCCCATGAGAAATCCAGCGGAGTTGAGGCATTTCCGAGCGTAACCTTCACCATCAACATCCACGCCAAATCTGTAAAGGAAAGCACGTATAGACTGTCAGGTGCCCAGGCGAACTGCAAAACAGTATAAGAACACATACCTTCACCAGCGCTATATTGTATAAATTCAGGGGCTTACAAGTGTATGCGCCCTCGTCTCACACTTATATGTGAAGCTAGAAATATGGGCCGTTTACATATACCAGAGTGCTGTAGCTCGAGCATATTTAGGATTTTGCCCACCGTCTTTACTTATTTGGCCATGACTATGAAAACTCAATCGCCATGATGGTATGGTGCCTATGATGCGGGACTGCTGAACGGCAACCTATGGAGTGGAGTCTTGGCTATGGCAAGCCGCATCTCAAATCAGCAGAAAAGCTGGAGACCTCCATATTTAGATTTAGGTGCGCAGTGAAGAACACGCGACAATCAGAGTCGTTCACTACGGTGTCCGCGATAATCATATTGTGGTTTGGAGTTGTATGTGTGTTACAGAGAAGTCGCCATCAGATGGTGTAGAAACATTCTTGCAAATGAATGTTTACATCACTGATACGGCTCAGTGCATACTAGAAAATTGTGATAGCTATTTTTTATAATTTCTGCAGCATTGAGTTATTCAGTGATTGACCAAGTATCCGTTCCCAATATGTTGGATGAAATTCTGGTCTACTCAAGGATAGTGTGCCGTAACTTCATTGTGAGCTTAGCTAATCACTGTTAGCTACTCTATAACATAGTCGAATTTATCAGCATGAATTGATCAAGCCCGGAATATCTGAAGGGATACTTCATTGTACTTTTTAAATAGAACACGTAATGTCTCGTAGCTTTAGAGTATTGTGTTAAATGGCGGGAATGCCCGAGCGATGTGTACTGTGGCAAAATGAGCATGTCAGCTTCAGATAACGAACTCTGGTCTGGTGACCTCTGGACGAACACCCGAATCAAGGATTGTGTTTGGCTTGCTGTTGTTTTTAATAACGATATAAAGCTTGAGTTACAGGCTTATGTGTCATGTTCGATTGTTTGACAGAAGGAAAAGTGGCGGATTGAAAATGAAACGTTATGCAGAACAGATACGATGGTATAAATGTACGATTGTCACTGTGCAGCTTTCAAACTTCTGCCGTTTATTTTAAAGACAAGACTAGCTGTCTAATTTCGCACTTGCGAAGTTGAGTAGGTCCTTCAAATTCATGCTAAAGACACAGCTGCCATTGTATGTTCCGAAACAGGTTTGCTGTAGTAGCACACCTTAACGCTTGTTTCAGCCATTCGCGCACCAATGATAGTATTATAGTATGTGAAAGTTAATTTCGCAAAACACATGGTATATTTGTAGGGAAACTAACTGCTGGTACCTTCAAAGAAGTGCAGCGACGACTGTGCACATACAGGCCGTGGTATTCGCAACTCAAATGAACATGAGAGTGCGCTGCGGAGTTGCAGCATGGCGGATTCACGGAGGTCACGACGTACGCTCTCGCTAACACAAATTTTGAATTTTCTCTTGTGTTATTGCAGTTTGCGCTGTTTTGTAGAAGTGGAGCGGGTTGTTGACGCGGAGCGTCGTGTTTTAGTCGGCACTACTGCTCTCGCAAGCGCGAGCGCCGTTTTTGAAGTGCTTGCGTTGTGTGTAGTATTGCACATGGCGCACCGCGTCTCTTCGAAATTTGTGTACATACTTCGGGTGCCACAGCGACATGTAGTCACTGAATACAAAGGCCATTTAGTGGGTTCAAGTTAACAAGATAACGATGATGCCTTACCTTGAAAGAATAAATCTGCTTGACGGTTCGTTTATTCCTCGGAGGCGGCTCCATCCTAGCGTTCTCCTACCCTATACGAATGACGCTTGGACTATTTGGACCTCAGTACGCAGCTTCTCTATATTGCCGCTAGGTGCCGCATGAATTGAAGGAGGCGCGAATAATTTCATTTAACCTCTGAGACATCATTTCTCGACATGATGCAAGAGAATACTTTAAACGCCCAGATAAGGCAACCGTTTATTGTGCCGAACAACAACGAAACAACCGTCAGTGGTTTCAGCAGAAAACAGCACGAGCCTCCACCACAACAAATGTCTTCATCGATCCTAGGGCAGTGCCCGTATTTGTCACTGAAATGACTTCCCAGTCGAAAAGAAGCCATCCTGGTGATATATGGTGCAGGTAGGAATGGTGGGTCGTAGTGCAGTTTCAAATTGTCGACGTGCACAGTTTCACGCCCGCAGCGAAGTTTATCTGTAGGTGGCTGAATAGTCTCAACATTGCAGTTGACCTGTGATGTCTGGCGCAGGACCCGGTCTGGACCGTAATACTTGGGTATGAATTTTGAGGAAAGGCTGGGGGCAGACGATGGCACGCGAATTCAGGTGATTGTTCCGGCGCGTATGACAAAAGAGATGAGCGTCGGTCATGGGAGTGCTTCTGGCGAGCCTGGTCGTGGGTGTTTGACAGCACAGGAAAAACAAAACTGACGAAGAATGGCTGTTGCGCGGTGGAGCGGTTTTTACTGAACAGAGGCAGTCTGTGGAGGCTTTTAAAGCGAAAGTGCACGTGCTGTTCTGCTGCTGGAAATCAGGTGCGCACAACGTTACTCGGTGCGATAATATAACGCTGCTCTGTGGCG